>JBAMBQ010003088.1:0-20328 GCA_037044495.1 Stegana nigrithorax | reverse complement strand
ATTCTGCAATTACTTCTTCAACTTGTACGCGCATCTGCTGCGTAGTTTGCTTCTCTCACTTTCAATCATAATTATGGCACTATTTTGGTGGGCTGTATTAGAGTAATTTGCAGATTTGTGCTAAGCACAGTTTTCTTTTAAGCAAAGCTTTTTGGTAGGCATTTTTAAGTTAGTACACCCAAACATTTTAAGTTAGTATTGGGGCATTATGCTCCAATAAGAACTAAAGGAACTGACTATGGTTCCCAGCAGCTTCAATAGACAATTAATTATATATCAGCATGTTTGCGAAATAATTAACAAATAGGTCGGCATCAGAAATGCGCAAAAGACTAGTGAGAAAACAAAGAAAGACAAAAAACAAAAAGTTAACAATTCTTTTTTTGTGTTCCTTGAGACTGCTTCAGTAATTGCGGTGTTGCGTGCATCGATTGGTTGTGGTTACCAAGTACATACTATAGTTAAATTTGATGTAAAAAAGTTTTACCCACAAACTTGAGCAATTCCGATAGAAGCCAATAAAGCATATAACGTCAGCATTTTGGCCCATTTGTTAGCCATGTTTAACGCACAGTTACTTTAAATGCAATGCATTCATTCACCTTTACCATTTAACTGCTGCTGCTTTTCTTTTTTTATTTTATTTTTTTTCTTGCTGAAACAAACGCATAAATCAAAAATTCATAAAATTTATAACAAGCAGCAGCCACCACCATTAGCAGCAACACCAGCAGCAGTATCAGCGACAGCAGTAGCAGCGGCAACGGCAACGGCAATGGCAGCTAACTTGAGCAATTGCCAACAACAGCAACAGCAGCAAAAACGACAACAACAAGATACGCGTCAAGTTGACGCTGACTGCGCATGCGCAAATGCGCAAATTTTGAGCATGGTCAAGTCAACTTTGGCCGCATTTGAAGCGTGCCTTGGGCCACGCGGGCCATCCAAGAGCAGTTTATTTATTAAATTTCTTTGTTGCCACTTTGACATTTTTGCTGCGCTTTGTGCGCGCAAGTTCAACAAAGAAAAAAAAAATAAATAAATAAAATACAAATAAGAAAATAAAATACAACAATAACCGTGTGTTGTTGTTGCAAAATGTCAACTCGAAAGTTTTATAAAATATTTACTCTGTTGATGTTTATGCTGATTGCTGCTGCTTTTAATTTCAATTTCATTTGGCCAACGTGTGTTGTTGGTTTCCCTTCACTGCCTTGACTTTTACTCACTTTTTCTTACTCTTTATAATTTTCATTTTGTTTTTTCTGGTTTTTTATTTACTTAATGTATTTAAATGTTATGCTTATTTAAAACAGTTTAAATGCCCCGCCGCCAAGTCAGAGTTCAGACAAAGTCAGGTGCCGGTTTTATTATAGCAAATAGCAAATATTTCTAGCATTGACTTGTTGTTTATTCTTTTTGTTTATGTGACTGTTAAATGCTTACAAAGCTTTTCTTGTCAACGCTGCTAGGCGGCGTTTTACTTTCTCCAGTTTAAATTTGTTGCTTTACTTAATGCTCAAAACGCAGTCTGACAGCTGCCAGCAGTGGGAAAATGTGCTTCAGCGCTTTGGCTGCTATTGATTTTGGGTTTTTCTCGTTTTCTGTTTTTTTTTTTTTTTTCTTGTAATATTTTTATTAAAAATTCTTTGCAGTATCAAAGGTTATTAATTGCCAGATTTTTATTGCAGCTTAACTGATCGTTGTTAGCCATTAAAAAAAGTAGAAAAATATAAATTAATAACAACTTTGTGGTTAGCAAACAAAGGCCTTAAGCCAACATTGTTGGTTCGTGTCTTGTTGGAAAATCAAAAAGCGTTAAGCATTTAAAGCATATTAAATCATATTTTAAGACCACTCAAACAAATCAATTTTATATGAAATCAAAATTGTGCTGTTTCTGTTCGACTGTACGTTCATTGAGCAGCCAACGCGTCTGACAACATTCTTAACCTCGAGAAGTGGTTTTTAAGTTCATGGCATGTGGCAATTAACTTGAAATAAATATATGTATGTTATATTAGCTAAAATAGGGTATGAAATTTTAATTTGTTTACAGCATGCAGACTTTTAACTGTGTATTTTGTTACAACTGACATGCAAAGAGCAACAAACTTCAAAAGTCCCTTTGGGCAAATATATATCTAGATATGCGTACAATAAAGGCTTAGCTGCCATGAACACAGGCAGCACTGCATGTTAGATATTAAGTAGCCAGTTATTAAGAAGCTAAATAAATTAAATGCTTCATACAACATAACAATTAAGGCTCTGGCTAAGTGGCATACCGTGAGCGCATGTTAATTAACAGACTAAGCATACACTGACTGCTAATGCCATTGACCACTTATGTCAATAATAAAATCCCTGCTTAAGCAAAAAAGTAAATAGCACAGTAAAGTCACTTCAAAAGTCCGCCTGAGGGTCTGCATATAAGACACAAGCAAAACCACAATAAAAACAACAACAACAACAAGAGACACTGACAAGCACGCAAGCAGAGGCATGAGTGTGCCAATGACACCAAAGCGTGTCTGGCATGCCAAGAAGCAAACAACTGGAAAAAAACCAAACTGCCGCAAAGGAAGAAAACTCGAGGAAACATTCATACATGTGTATATGAAATGTAGCAAAACAAAAACTTGTTAAAAAATATAAAAAAAAAAAAATCTGGCAATAACAAAAGCCAAAATTTTTAAGGTCAACAGCGAGTAACAAGAAAATAAAATGCGACTTAACTCACTTTCAGCAGACACGTAGAAGTATGTACGTTTACACTGCACTGCACACACTCACACTGACATGCCACATATGCAGGTAACGTGAAAAATGATGTGCCAGTGTGCAGACAGCTGACGAACACTGCAGCATCAGCTGCAGCCACGGCCGGCACGAGTATGTTTGCTTAAACGCACTGACAAAGACACAAGCCAACACACACACACACACGCAGACAGGCTGACAGACAGACAGACACAAAGGCAGGCAAGTCATCAGTCAATGCTACGCCTTAAAAGTCAAAAGAAGTTTAAGCAAAAACCAAAAAAAAAAAGGCACAAATCAACGGTAAGCGAAAGTTGAAAATTTTTGTACGCTATTTTGCTGCTGCTACTCAACTCTTTGCTGCATGGAAAATTTTGCGCAACAATAACCAAACACAAAAATCCCAAAAGCAAAATATTTGTAAAGAACTTCATTTGCTTGATTAAAAAACCGCCAGAGGCTTTTGTATGCACCACTAAGCGCAGCGCTTTGAGGACAGCCCACTGCAGTTGGCCAGCATGGCGACGGCTTAATTAAAGCAACAGTAGCCAAACAACATAACATAAAAAAACGACAATAACAACAAAAACACAATAAGTAACAAAAGCAAAGCACAACACAACACAACAACAAGAAGTCATTTCCGATACAAGACAGTTTTCTAATTTTCACTTTTAATGCAGACAAATCGAAGCCAAAGTGAAATGATCACGCGCATGCGCACCAAAACGCCTTTTCGACGTAATCCACGCTTCGATTCTTGTTTAATTAATTTCGTATGCAAATCATGACGAATGGAAAACAACAACAACAAAAACAAATGGCAGCACATGACTCGAATTGTGTGACGCTTTGATGCCCTCCCTGCACGTGATGAATGTGCGTCGTTTATATGGTCATGTCTTTAGCCGTTTAAGTCTTATAAGCCAAATAGAGCGCAGACTCATTATTATATTGAACATCCATTTCGGTATTTTTTTTTTCCAATTTACTAGAAAGCGCACATTTAAATTTTTAATAGATAAAACAAAGATTTTGGTAACATTTTAAATCTCCTATATAATTTTGTATTTTGGTTTTCTTTTTTAATTACATGTGTTGCCAACGAACTTTGACGCGAAGAACTTAAAAAGTAAATTTGAATTTTAACTGCATATTGGTGGCACAGCTGATATTCAGAACTCGCAAACAATTGGAAACTCGTAGTATTAGAAAAATCAAAGCACTGCTTAAGTAAGTAGCATTAACTTAAATAACTCACGACATAAACTATAAAATATGTATAAAATAATAAAAGCAGACCACCAATTTCTATATGAGTATCTCAGCAAAATTTGAAAATCACACTCCAAAGCTGTGCATAGAAAATGCGTCAGTCAAATAACTTTTAACGAGTATAGGGTATCTCACACACAGGCACACACACACACACACACAGATAGAGATGTATATTATTAGAAAATTGAGACTTACCATTTCTTTTCTTAATGTCGCTATTTGCGCATCTAAAGTGCTTCCTGCCACTGTGGCTCCCGTTGTTGTTGTTGCTGTTGTTTTGTTTGTCGTTGTTGTTGTCGCTGCTAGTGCTGTGGCTACTTCTGTTGTTGTCGTTGTCGTTGCTGCTGTTGATGTTGCTGTTAAATTTGAAGTATTTGTAGTTTTTATTGGTGTATTTGTTGCAGTTAATATTGTTGTTGTTGTGGTTATTGCTGTTGTAGTTGTTCTTATTGTATTAATATTTAATTCATCATTATTACCATTTGCTTCATTTAATGCTGATTTGTCGTTTTCATTATCATTACAAAGTTGTTTAATGTTGTTATCACTATCTTTTTGGCATACAATTTTATTGGCATTCGGATTGTTGTTCTCCGCATTCGCAATATCCACGTCGCTGATTAGACCAGAATCGGAGCCGAGCATCTTGTTAATGCCACTGAGACTTTTTGGTAAAGGCGGTAGACCGGTGATGGACATAACTCTGTATCAAATAGAAGAAAATAAAATAAATATTATTAATACAATCAATACATAAGAAATTTATTATCATATTTAAAAGATAATAAAAATAAATGCAGTGTGCAGCAAAAGTCGCTTTGCATAATATTTAAACTAAACTGCACTAATCAAAATAAATGTAAAAGCCATTTGCACATAAGCCCCTTGGCAAATCCAAACTAAAGACCAAACTTCAGAACCTCGTACTAAAAGCAAAAGCAACTTCCACCGCACATCGTGTCGCCAGCCGCTGACAACTGCTAACCTGCTTGACAGTGGCTTGCATCTGTAACCACCCACAGCGCCCAGCAAGTCTTCGTCAGTATCATCACAAGTGCTTTTCGCAGATACACAATCAGTTTCATCATCGTCATCAGTATCGTACACAGACTTATAATAGACGCCATTCTGAAAGCGCTGATACCATTCGGCAACCAATTCAGGACTTGGCGCATGTGGCCCAAAGGCGCTGCGGCATTCCTCCAATATTTGTGCAGGATACAGACGACGTCTGAAGCCAAAGAGTATGCACTGCTGCAGCTCCGCCTGTGTGGGCGCCGGCATATCTCTGCTAAACGCACCGGACATTCTTCGCAACAAATGTGGCAATATGCTACATGCTGAAAAATCACAGTAATATAACTTTTAGTTTTTGCCAATGTGCGCGAACGCTTTGCGGGCTCTCGAAACTGCTTGGCAGTCGAAAATCAAGCAAAGCAAAAACAAAAGCAATTCCGCTGCAGCACATAGCCATGCCAAAAACTTATAGCCGCGTGTATTATGTGTGACAAGACAAGGAGCGCAGGCAAAAAAAGAAAAGAAGAAAAAAACACAAAACATTGCAATGCTGCAATTTCTCACGCATGAGGATCTAGACAAGCAACAAGGAGAATGACAACAACAACAAAGCAGAATAGCACACTAACAAGCAGAACGACATTTTCTTTTTCACAGCAGGCATAATTCAGCAGATAAGCTGACAGCAATGACATTTCAATCTTTGTTATTAGCACAGACTCTCAAAGCGCTTACACACACGTACGTGTTACTCGTTATAATACTTGAAACAGCGAAGGCCAGCAGCAGCAGCAACATCAAAAACAAATAATACATATACACAATCAAAGTATAAATGTAAAAAAAAAGGCTAAATTCATATGTGTACCTCGTCTCAGTTGTCGTCTGCTGTAGACATTGTCTGTGCTATGCTGAGCTGTGCTGTGCTGTATATTGTTGTAGACAATATCAGTAGAGTACAATTTACAACACTGTCATATGTCTTAAACACGTTGGCTAGGCGCTGGCGACACAGACAACATTTGAAACAAAAAAATCAAACAAACCTAGCCTAGAACAAATGCCAAACATGTTGGCAGCGACTGGCACGTAGACAGATCAACTGACACTCAGGCATGTAAAAACCGGCAGGCATGGGCCAGGTCCCGGCTTGGCTATTGTTGCCTAAAGCTGTCAACTTATACAGTGCCAAACTAAAGTATACCTACACAACGAAACCTTGCCTAAATTTTGCAGTAATTTATGACTATTTTGACAAGTTAGCGGTTTGTCAACTTGATTGGGGCGTTAAAAAATGCATGTGAATGGCCAACGTCAAATAATCTTTGGGCTTGCCAATAAAACAACTAGCCTTTTTAATCAAATGCTTATAAAAGAATACTAATAAATTAAATGCCAAATTGTTTAGCTGTTGTTATTAAATTAAAAATCTGCCATTTCAATATTAGTTTTATTTTGTTAATGATTTTTAAGATAATATTAATCAATTCTTCGTAAAATGTGACAATATTAAATATTACTCATGAAGTCAAGTGTAGTTCAGTTTATGCATATTATGGTAAGCCCATACTTTAGTAGGACACTGTGTATCACACATACACGCGCATACGCATGCTATTAAAAGCCAACATGCACGCCTGCGCTTAAGTCAAAGATTAGTCGCAATAAGCATTGTTTTTTTTTTTTTTCTTTCTGTTTCGTGGTCGTGAATGTATTTAATTGTAATTGTAACTCAAATCAAGTCATGCCATTAAACATGCCAAGTTATTAAACAATTCTCTTATTGTGGCTGCTGCTGCTGCTGCTGCGGCTGTTGCTGCTGTCAGGCAGTCAGTCATTGCGGCAACGTAATCGCGTTGTCAATAATAATATATTTCTAAGTTTATCGCCAACTTGTTCTCGAGGCTTGCAAGTAATGCAACTGACCCAGTTCGTAGTAAACCAATATGACAGGTTTTTCTTTACCATTTTATTTTTATTATTTATGTTTTTTTTTTCTCATTATTTTCTTCTCATGTCAATTTATTAATAACTATTTTCAAGTTGCATTACACATAAACATTTAAGAAAACGTTATATAAGAAGCCAAAAATAATAAAACCGCAAAATAAAAGTCTGCAACAAAAAAACAATAAAAAATACCAATAAAAAAAACACGGAACAAATTTTGAGCAAAGTTTCAGCTATGACAACATCATCGCAGACAACAATAATCACGTTTAACGGTGCATTCTCGTACACGTAGCGCTTAAAGTTTATGCGATGATCGTATGATCGTATAATGTTCGATCGTTGCTTAGATCGATGCGCTAATATCGGTAATTTAAAACTACAAAGAAACCATTTAAAGTCAGCTCTGCGCTTATCCAACTAATACCTTAGCGCATATTGTATCTGTATCTCTTTAAGCATTTTTCTTCTTCTATATTTTTTGCAATCATTTCAAGATTTATCGGTCACGGTTTAGTCTTAGATTTTCTACACTATTTTTTATTTCTTGGCTGCTGTTGCTTTTGTTTATTTTGTTTTTGTTTTTTTTTTTCTATTTTTCATTTTTTTTTTTTTTTAGTTTGCCGTTGTGTGTTGCTGTTATTGGTTTAAACTATTATCTGTTGGCTTCTTCTGGCGTAATTTGCCGTCTAAGCGCAGGCATAATAAAGTTAGCAAAGTCTTTGCCGTTGTGCTGTCTGCTGTCTGCTGCCTTCAGTCTTATGGGGTGGCGCGCAGGCGGTGTGCATTGTACGTAAATGCATTATTCAACTCACTAATTGCATTTTGTGCTCGATAAACAAAACGTTTTCGCAATATTTAATTTTGCCAAGTTATTGCTTTGCGCTTTTGCTTTGGTCTCCGGCTTTTGCAGTTTTTTTATTATTATTATTATTTTTTTTTTTTTTTTTTTTTTGCGTTGCACTAACTAAGTTATAAAAACTGCTAAGTAGCATTTTTAATTAAGTTTTATTTAAAAACTGCAAATGGCTTTTCATGCGCATTTATTAATTGAACAGGGGTTTTATTACTCACTCACGTAAATCCCAAGGGAGGCTGACAATATTACACAAAATTTACTAAGCATTTACACTGTAATTACCAGAAGGCTGACACATTCTTGTCGTACGGCTTTAAGGTTTACGATGAGAGCAAAATAATAAACTATATTGATTAATGGCTCAGCAGGCACTTAGCGCAAAGTAAGAGAATTCCGCAAGCAATTAGTAGCAATAAGTTAAATTTAAAAAGTGGCGACCAGCGGGGTAGTTAACTTCTTAGATAAGATAGCATAAAATGAATTTCTTCAAAACCGAATTGTTCTAAATGTAATCTATGCTGCGTAACTTTTTCAAGGCTTAACTTGCATTTCTTGAAAACTAAGTACATATGTAAAATATTTCAAAGAAAACTCACATTTGTGCAATTTTCCCTATGCGAGTTAACCATTTCTTGATCAAATTGTTGCAACTCTAAGCGTCTAATCGCGATCGTATTATGATTTCGAACGATAGCAAAATGGCGTTTTACTTTTCAAGCCGGATAAGCAGCAATGAAAACGTCTTGCTACAGTAAATTGCATTCTGCGCGTCATTTCTACGAACTCGCTACCAATTGGCAATTGGCTTGAAAACACCAAGAAATAGAATAGCAAAAAAAAAATAGAAAATCAAAAACCGAAACCCGACAGACTAAATTATGATAATTATAGCCACTGGTTATAATTATCATAATTTAGTCTGTCGGGTTTCGGTTTTTGATTTTCTATTTTTTTTTCTTTTATTCTATTTCTTGGTGTTTTCAAGCCAATTGCCAATTGGTAGCGAGTCCGTAGAAATGACGCGCAGAATGCAATTTACTGTAGCAAGACGTTTTTATTGCTGCTTATCCGGCTTGAAAAGTAAAACGCCATTTTGCTATCGTTCGAAATCATAATGCGATCGCGATTAGACGCTTAAAGTTGCAACAATTTGATCAAGAAATGGTTAACTCGCATAGGGGAAATTGCACAAATGTGAGTTTTTCTTCGAAATATTTGACTTATGTACTTAGTTTTCAAGAAATGCAAGTTAAGCCTTGAAAAAGTTACTCAGCATAGATTACATTTAGAACAATTCGGCTTTGAAGAAATTCACTTTATGCTATCTTATCTAAGAAGTTAACTACCCCGCTGGTCGCCACTTTTTTAGTTTAACTTATTGCTACTAATTGCTTGCGGAATTTTCTTACTTTGCGCTAAGTGCCTGCTGAGCCATTAATCAATATAGTTTATTATTTTGCTCTCATCGTAAACCTTAAAGCCGTACGACAAGAATGTGTCAGCCTTCTGGTAATTACAGTGTAAATGCTTAGTAAATTTTGTGTAATATTGTCAGCCTCCCTTGGGATTTACGTGAGTGAGTAATAAAACCCCTGTTCAATTAATAAATGCGCATGAAAAGCCATTTGCAGTTTTTAAATAAAACTTAATTAAAAATGCTGCTTAGCAGTTTTTATGACTTAGTTAGTGCAACGCAAAAAAAAAAAAAAAAATAAATAAAAATAATAATAATAAAAAAAACAGCAAAAGCCGGAGACCAAAGCAAAAGCGCAAAGCAATAACTTGGCAAAATTAAATATTGCGAAAACGTTTTGTTTATCGAGCACAAAATGCAATTAGTGAGTTGAATAATGCATTTACGTACAATGCACACCGCCTGCGCGCCACCCCATAAGACTGAAGGCAGCAGACAGCAGACAGCACAACGGCAAAGACTTTGCTAACTTTATTATGCCTGCGCTTAGACGGCAAATTACGCCAGAAGAAGCCAACAGATAATAGTTTAAACCAATAACAGCAACACACAACGGCAAACTAAAAAAAAAAAAAAATGAAAAATAGAAAAAAAAAAACAAAAACAAAATAAACAAAAGCAACAGCAGCCAAGAAATAAAAAATAGTGTAGAAAATCTAAGACTAAACCGTGACCGATAAATCTTGAAATGATTGCAAAAAATATAGAAGAAGAAAAATGCTTAAAGAGATACAGATACAATATGCGCTAAGGTATTAGTTGGATAAGCGCAGAGCTGACTTTAAATGGTTTCTTTGTAGTTTTAAATTACCGATATTAGCGCATCGATCTAAGCAACGATCGAACATTATACGATCATACGATCATCGCATAAACTTTAAGCGCTACGTGTACGAGAATGCACCGTTAAACGTGATTATTGTTGTCTGCGATGATGTTGTCATAGCTGAAACTTTGCTCAAAATTTGTTCCGTGTTTTTTTTTTTTTTGTTTCTGTTTTTTTATTGGTATTTTTATTGTTTTTTTGTTGCAGACTTTTATTTTGCGGTTTTATTATTTTTGGCTTCTTATATAACGTTTTCTTAAATGTTTATGTGTAATGCAACTTGAAAATAGTTATTAATAAATTGACATGAGAAGAAAATACATAGAACAGAAAAATAACAATAAAAATAAAATGGTAAAACCTGTCATATTGGTTTATTATGAACTGGGTCAGTTGCATTACTTGCAAGCCTCGAGAACAAGTTGGCGATAAACTTAGAAATATATTATTATTGACAACGCGATTACGTTGCCGCAATGACTGACTGCCTGACAGCAGCAACAGCAACAGCCGCAGCAGCAGCAGCCACAATAAGAGAATTGTTTAATAACTTGGCATGTTTAATGGCATGACTTGATTTGAGTTACAATTACAATTACATACATTCACGACCACGAAACAGAAAAAAAAAAACAATGCTTATTGCGACTAATCTTTGACTTAAGCGCAGGCGTGCATGTTGGCTTTTAATAGCATGCGTATGCGCGTGTATGTGTGATACACAGTGTCCTACTAAAGTATGGGCTTACCATAATATGCATAAACTGAACTACACTTGACTTCATGAGTAATATTTAATATTGTCACATTTTACGATGAATTGATTAATATTATCTTACAAATTAATAAAAAATTAAAACTAATATTGAAATGGAAGATTTTTAATTTAATAACAACAGCTAAACAATTTGGCATTAAATTTATTAGTATTCTTTTATAAACATTTGATTAAAAAGGCTTTGTTGTTTTATTGGCAAGACCAAAGATTATTTGACGTTGGCCAATCACATGCATTTTTTAACGCCCCAATCAAGTTGACAAACCGCTAACTTGCCAAAACACTCATAAATTACTGCAAAATTTAGGCGAGGTTTCATTGTGTAGGTATACTTTAGTTTGGCACTGTATAAGTTGACAGCTTTAGGCAACAATAGCCAAGCCGGGACCTGGCCCATGCCTGCCGGTTTTTACATGCCTGAGTGTCAGTTGATCTGTCTACGTGCCAGTCGCTGCCAGCATGTTTGGCATTTGTTCTAGGCTAGGTTTGTTTGATTTTTGTTTCAAATGTTGTCTGTGTCGCCAGCGCCTAGCCAACGTGTTTAAGACATATGACAGTGTTGTAAATTGTACTCTACTGATATTGTCTACAACAACATACAGCACAACTCAGCATAGCACAGACATTGTCTACAGCAGACGACAACTGAGAACTGAGGTACACGTATGAATTTAGCCTTTTTTTTACATTTATACTTTGATTGTGTATATGTATTATTTGTTTTTGATGTTGCTGCTGCTGCTGTTGCTTGTGCTGTTGCTGCTGGCCTTCGCTGTTTCAAGTATTATAACTAGTAACACGTACGTGTGTGTAAGCGCTTTGAGAGTCTGTGCTAATAACAAAGATTGAAATGTCATTGCTGTCAGCTTATCTGCTGAATTATGCCTGCTGTGAAAAAGAAAATGTCGTTCTGCTTGTTAGTGTGCTATTCTGCTTTGTTGTTGTTGTCATTCTCCTTGTTGCTTGTCTAGATCCTCATGCGTGAGAAATTGCAGCATTGCAATGTTTTGTGTTTTTTTTCTCCTTTTCTTTTTTTGCCTGCGCTCCTTGTCTTGTCACACATAATACACGCGGCTATAAGTTTTTGGCATGACTTTGTGCTGCAGCGGAATTGCTTTTGTTTTTGCTTTGCTTGATTTTCGACTGCCAAGAACTAACAGAGCCCGCAAAGCGTTCGCGCGCATTGGCAAAAACTAAAAGTTATATCACTGTGATTTTTCAGCATGTAGCATATTGCCGCATTTGTTGCGAAGAATGTCCGGTGCGTTTAGCAGAGATATGCCGGCGCCCACACAGGCGGAGCTGCAGCAGTGCATACTCTTTGGCTTCAGACGTCGTCTGTATCCCGCACAAATATTGGAGGAATGCCGCAGCGCCTTTGGGCCACATGCGCCAAGTCCTGAATTGGTTGCCGAATGGTATCAGCGCTTTCAGAATGGCGTCTATTATAAGTCTGTGTACGATACTGATGACGATGATGAAACTGATTGTGTATCTGCGAAAAGCACTTGTGATGATACTGACGAAGACTTGTTGGGCGCTGTGGGTGGTTACAGATGCAAGCCACTGTCAAGCAGGTTAGCAGTTGTCAGCGGCTGGCGACAGGATGTGCGGTGGAAGTTGCTTTTGCTTTTAGTACGAGGTTCTGAAGTTTGGTCTTTAGTTTGGATTTGCCAAGGGGCTTATGTGCAAATGGCTCTGACATTTATTTTGATTAGTTCAGTTTAGTTTAAATATTATGCAAAGCGACTTTTGCTGCACACTGCATTTAATTTTATTATCTTTAAGTATTATAATAAATTTCTTATGTATTGATTGTATTAATAATATTTATTTTATTTTCTTCTCTTTGATACAGAGTTATGTCCATCACCGGCCTACCGCCTTTACCAAAAAGTCTCAGTGGCATTAACAAGATGCTCGGCTCCGATTCTGGTCTAATCAGCGACGTGGATATTGCGAATGCGGAGAACAACAATCCGAATGCCAATAAAATTGTATGCCAAAAAGATAGTGATAACAACATTAAACAACTTTGTAATGATAATGAAAACGACAAATCAGCTTTAAATGAAGCAAATGGTAATAATGATGAATTAAATATTAATACAATAACAACAACTACAACAGCAATAACAACAACAACAACAATATTAACTGCAACAAATACACCAATAAAAACTACAAATACTTCAAATTTAACAGCAACATCAACAGCAGCAACGACAACGACAACAACAGAAGTAGCCACAGCACTAGCAGCGACAACAACGACAAACAAAACAACAGCAACGACAACAACGGGAGCCACAGTGGCAGGAAGCACTTTAGATGCGCAAATAGCGACATTAAGAAAAGAAATGGTAAGTCTCAATTTTCTAATAATACACATCTCTATCTGTGTGTGTGTGTGTGTGCTTTTTGTGAGATACCCTATATTCGTTAAAAGTTGTTTGACTGACGCATTTTCTATTCACAGCTTTGTAGTGTGATTTTCAAAATTTTGCTCAGATACTCATATAGAAATTTGGTGGTCTGTCTTTTATTATTTTATACATTTTTTATAGTTTAAGTGTTGAGTTATTTAAGTTAGTGCTACTTACTTAAGCAGTACTTTGGTTTTTCTAATACTACGAGTTTCCAATTGCTTGCGAGTTCTGAATATCAGCTGTGCCACCAATATGCAGTTAAAATTCAAATTTACTTTTTAA
Organism: Stegana nigrithorax; assembly: GCA_037044495.1. Lineage (NCBI taxonomy): Eukaryota > Metazoa > Arthropoda > Insecta > Diptera > Drosophilidae > Stegana > Stegana nigrithorax. Next base: position 6,672 of record JBAMBQ010003088.1, on the reverse strand, counting down.
GTTCTTCGCGTCAAAGTTCGTTGGCAACACATGTAATTAAAAAAGAAAACCAAAACACAAAAATTATATAGGAGATTTAAAATGTTACCAAAATCTTTGTTTTATCTATTAAAAAGTTAAATGTGCGCTTTCTAGTAAATTGAAAAAAAAAAAAAAAAGAAAAAAAAAATACCGAAATGGATGTTCAATATAATAATGAGTCTGCGCTCTATTTGGCTTATAAGACTTAAACGGCTAAAGACATGACCATATAAACGACGCACATTCATCACGTGCAGGGAGGGCATCAAAGCGTCACACAATTCGAGTCATGTGCTGCCATTTGTTTTTGTTGTTGTTGTTTTCCATTCGTCATGATTTGCATACGAAATTAATTAAACAAGAATCGAAGCGTGGATTACGTCGAAAAGGCGTTTTGGTGCGCATGCGCGTGATCATTTCACTTTGGCTTCGATTTGTCTGCATTAAAAGTGAAAATTAGAAAACTGTCTTGTATCGGAAATGACTTCTTGTTGTTGTGTTGTGTTGTGCTTTGCTTTTGTTACTTATTGTGTTTTTGTTGTTATTGTCGTTTTTTTATGTTATGTTGTTTGGCTACTGTTGCTTTAATTAAGCCGTCGCCATGCTGGCCAACTGCAGTGGGCTGTCCTCAAAGCGCTGCGCTTAGTGGTGCATACAAAAGCCTCTGGCGGTTTTTTAATCAAGCAAATGAAGTTCTTTACAAATATTTTGCTTTTGGGATTTTTGTGTTTGGTTATTGTTGCGCAAAATTTTCCATGCAGCAAAGAGTTGAGTAGCAGCAGCAAAATAGCGTACAAAAATTTTCAACTTTCGCTTACCGTTGATTTGTGCCTTTTTTTTTTTTGGTTTTTGCTTAAACTTCTTTTGACTTTTAAGGCGTAGCATTGACTGATGACTTGCCTGCCTTTGTGTCTGTCTGTCTGTCAGCCTGTCTGCGTGTGTGTGTGTGTGTGTTGGCTTGTGTCTTTGTCAGTGCGTTTAAGCAAACATACTCGTGCCGGCCGTGGCTGCAGCTGATGCTGCAGTGTTCGTCAGCTGTCTGCACACTGGCACATCATTTTTCACGTTACCTGCATATGTGGCATGTCAGTGAGAGTGTGTGTGTGTAGTGCAGTGTAAACGTACATACTTCTACGTGTCTGCTGAAAGTGAGTTAAGTCGCATTTTATTTTCTTGTTACTCGCTGTTGACCTTAAAAATTTTGGCTTTTGTTATTGCCAGTTTTTTTTTTTTATATTTTTTAACAAGTTTTTGTTTTGCTACATTTCATATACACATGTATGAATGTTTCCTCGAGCTTTCTTCCTTTGCGGCAGTTTGGTTTTTTTCCAGTTGTTTGCTTCTTGGCATGCCAGACACGCTTTGGTGTCATTGGCACACTCATGCCTCTGCTTGCGTGCTTGTCAGTGTCTCTTGTTGTTGTTGTTGTTTTTATTGTGGTTTTGCTTGTGTCTTATATGCAGACCCTCAGGCGGACTTTTGAAGTGACTTTACTGTGCTATTTACTTTTTTGCTTAAGCAGGGATTTTATTATTGACATAAGTGGTCAATGGCATTAGCAGTCAGTGTATGCTTAGTCTGTTAATTAACATGCGCTCACGGTATGCCACTTAGCCAGAGCCTTAATTGTTATGTTGTATGAAGCATTTAATTTATTTAGCTTCTTAATAACTGGCTACTTAATATCTAACATGCAGTGCTGCCTGTGTTCATGGCAGCTAAGCCTTTATTGTACGCATATCTAGATATATATTTGCCCAAAGGGACTTTTGAAGTTTGTTGCTCTTTGCATGTCAGTTGTAACAAAATACACAGTTAAAAGTCTGCATGCTGTAAACAAATTAAAATTTCATACCCTATTTTAGCTAATATAACATACATATATTTATTTCAAGTTAATTGCCACATGCCATGAACTTAAAAACCACTTCTCGAGGTTAAGAATGTTGTCAGACGCGTTGGCTGCTCAATGAACGTACAGTCGAACAGAAACAGCACAATTTTGATTTCATATAAAATTGATTTGTTTGAGTGGTCTTAAAATATGATTTAATATGCTTTAAATGCTTAACGCTTTTTGATTTTCCAACAAGACACGAACCAACAATGTTGGCTTAAGGCCTTTGTTTGCTAACCACAAAGTTGTTATTAATTTATATTTTTCTACTTTTTTTAATGGCTAACAACGATCAGTTAAGCTGCAATAAAAATCTGGCAATTAATAACCTTTGATACTGCAAAGAATTTTTAATAAAAATATTACAAGAAAAAAAAAAAAAAAACAGAAAACGAGAAAAACCCAAAATCAATAGCAGCCAAAGCGCTGAAGCACATTTTCCCACTGCTGGCAGCTGTCAGACTGCGTTTTGAGCATTAAGTAAAGCAACAAATTTAAACTGGAGAAAGTAAAACGCCGCCTAGCAGCGTTGACAAGAAAAGCTTTGTAAGCATTTAACAGTCACATAAACAAAAAGAATAAACAACAAGTCAATGCTAGAAATATTTGCTATTTGCTATAATAAAACCGGCACCTGACTTTGTCTGAACTCTGACTTGGCGGCGGGGCATTTAAACTGTTTTAAATAAGCATAACATTTAAATACATTAAGTAAATAAAAACCAGAAAAAACAAAATGAAAATTATAAAGAGTAAGAAAAAGTGAGTAAAAGTCAAGGCAGTGAAGGGAAACCAACAACACACGTTGGCCAAATGAAATTGAAATTAAAAGCAGCAGCAATCAGCATAAACATCAACAGAGTAAATATTTTATAAAACTTTCGAGTTGACATTTTGCAACAACAACACACGGTTATTGTTGTATTTTATTTTCTTATTTGTATTTTATTTATTTATTTTTTTTTTCTTTGTTGAACTTGCGCGCACAAAGCGCAGCAAAAATGTCAAAGTGGCAACAAAGAAATTTAATAAATAAACTGCTCTTGGATGGCCCGCGTGGCCCAAGGCACGCTTCAAATGCGGCCAAAGTTGACTTGACCATGCTCAAAATTTGCGCATTTGCGCATGCGCAGTCAGCGTCAACTTGACGCGTCTCTTGTTGTTGTCGTTTTTGCTGTTGTTGCTGTTGTTGGCAATTGCTCAAGTCGAGTTTTTTAATTGCACTTTAGCCACGGCATGTCTTGTGGCTTTTTTTGCACGGTTGCTTTTTGATTTTTTCATTTCAGTTCAAGCACAAAATGCACACACTTCAGCTGCGGAGGCGCCGCACATGTCATTCATATCCGTTTGCGGATCGTTTTGTTTTGGTTTTGTTTTGTTTTATGTGTTTATACACGAATCTAGTTAACCTGATATTCAACTCACGAATTGCAATTTTTATGACTATTTTACTTGAACTGTGACAAGTTTTTTTTTTTATTTACTTCGTAGCTACCTTTTTTGTTTTTTTTTTTGTGTGCACTTTCGATTTTTATTACACACTACAGTGTGAGTACGCGTTGAATTGTGTGTGGATGCAATATTTTTAATAGGCATAATACGATTATATAGTATTGGCTAAATAAGTGCAGACAGTTTTTTAGGCGCGTAGGACTGAGGTAGGCAGCTATACTTTGTTTTATAACCGATTTATTTTGTATGACGCTATTGTATTAATATTAAAACTTATTTTTTTAACTAAAAAAAATTTGAGCTTATTTTTAGACAACTTAGCGACATTGTTTACAAATGTTTTTGTTATTACGAACTTGGTTTAATGAAAATTTATTTTAATATACGTCCAAGTAATGTGTGGGGGAGTTTTTCCAGTGTCTCCATCACTGCATCATCGCGGTTGCTTAAAAGTTGTTACGTACATTGCGTTAGCTGACCGCTTGGCTGGGCAACAATTTCTTTAGCTGAGAAAATACTCGGTACATTTTAAATACGTTTTGCTCTATGTGTTTTAAAAACAAAGTTGTAGACGTGTGACACGCCTACAAGTAATATTATTTAATATTTAGTGGCATTTAAGCTGCCTACTTATATAATATTTAATTGCCGGCACATGTAGGGTATGAAAAATGCGCATAAGCTGTGGTACACGATTTTAATTGTATAGATTTATTTTCTGTTCAATTTCAATTTCAATTTCGCAGACACGTTTGTACGAGTGGTTCCCGTAAGTAAACCACGGCTTAGTATTTATTACACTTGACCAATCTTTGTTGTCGTTTGATGCGTGCTCGTGTGGTGACGTTTGTTGTTGTTATACAAAGCTGTTATGTGTTTATGGTTCGTCATGCAGTCAATGCGTCATTATGGTTTTTTCGCAATTAAATAAATTAAGCTTTTTTCTATATATGCGATGCGCGGCGTTTGTTTATGTAATCAATTGCAAAACTAATCTTTTTTTTTCAAGCCTTGTCGGATTCAAGTATTTTATTTACTATTACTTTTTTTACTATTATTATTTTTATTTTTTTTTTTTTTATTTTGTTTTTTTTTTTCGAAAACTTTATAAACTCGTTAAAAACTAATTACTCACTTGCGGCATTTTTATTTTAATTATAAAGCAACAATATGGCTTTAATTTATTATACATAAGTGCGCTTTTACAAAGAATTTCAGCCAAGATTAGACGTAAGCCGCAAAAAAACCTTTCACATTTTGTGCTAAGTGTAGCGAATGTGTAGTTTATAAGCCGCGGTATCGACCTTTTGCCGTACAAAGAACCTGTTGGTTTTTTTTTTTCTTTTTTTCTGGGATTTGTTTTTGTTTTCGTTGTGTTGTTGTTTTTCTGTACATTGTACAGTGTAGACTTGTGGCACGTTTACTTTAATCAAAGCGGAGGTGTAAGAAAAACTATTTATGCTTTTGCTGGCAAATAGCAAAGGAGCGGCTTGACACTCGACACGATCCGATTCGCAGCAAATCGTAAAGTTTTGCTTAACTTAAATCTAAGCTTAGAAAACACTTCGAGTCTAAAGTTTAAAAGCATTTTGTGTACAAATTTGCTAAGCTGGCCTTATTTTACGTTGTTCGTTACCAATTTATTTTTTCTAAGTGCTCGCCACATGGCAATTGCGATTTTTGGCCAAATTGCGAATGATATTAAAATAAAAGCAACTAAATAAAAAGCTAACCTAAATCAGGCATTGCATTGCATTTAACTTATTTCGCAATTTTATGCAAAAACGTTCGACCCGCGCCAATTATTGCACAAGCGGCGACGTTGCGTGGTGTGCCACAATGAACTAAGAATTATTTAAGCGGGTTGGCTTTATTTTTTCTATTTTTTTTTTTTCACTGTAGGCATTGAAAATGTGAATTGAGGAAATGCTGTTGTAATTTGTTGGGTTGGTTGGTTGCTTGTTTGGTGGGCTTATCTATACAAGTTAAAATATTCATTAGGCGTTTACAAATAAATTTAGTAATTACATTGTGGCTAGACTTGAGTTCGATTCACTGCAGTCTACATTATGCATGTGCTACGTTTATATGTTAAAGTAATTGCTTTCATTTATTTACATTTTTTTTTTCAAAACAGAATTAAAGTTCCCTGGTTATTTTTAATCTTGGCAGAAATTCGTTTTTATGCGTTTGTTTGCTTTGTGCTCAATTGCAAGTCAAAAGCCATTCATGGCGTATAAGTAATAAAAATCTGTGGTGTAAGCTTTTTATTTTTTAACACTAACTATAAAATAAATTGTAGAGGAATCAATTCTAAAAAACTCTAAAATTTGTATACTGTACGCAAGGGAAGTTGAGATGAATTACTGATTCTGTTATATTTCAGCCTTTCATTTATGTTACACTGTATACTTTCATTCTGTGGCGTAGAAAATATTCTAATTTTCCGTGTTATAGCATTAGTTGCGGAAAATGAACATCGCTGTCTTAAAGCAAACTGCTTTACAGCAGACTACAGCAAAATTGAAGCAATGAAAGTTGCCACTTTGGCAATTAGTAACCAAGTATGTTAAGTAGGCTAAGTAAAACGAATTGGTTGCTTCCATGAAGCCGATACAGGATGTAGGGTAGTTTGATGAATATAATATTGTTCAATTATTGTTATAATTAAAACTTTTAATGACAAACCAATATTGCTACATAAAGAGCAGACCAAAGAAATGAATTGCAGTATGCGCAGTAAATATAATTGAAACACATTAAGTTGCCTTTGCTGCCATTGTACAATTTTTAAATGTCTGATTTTTTTAAAGCTTTTTAAATAAAGGCGAGTGTTATAAGTGTAACAACAACAGCAACAACAATAGCAATGTTAACAATAAAAATAGCAACACCGCGCATTGCAGGCTCACACGCCGCCATGGCTTGTGTGTATTTATTAGTAAGGTGACTTGTTACCAATTACACTTTAGGCATGGTACACAATCACTAATTTCACGCCGCACTCGTACATGGCAAATAAAAAAAGCCAAAAAAATAAAACGAAACAAAGACAATGCTGCAAACCCAATGACATAGTAATTGGTCATTCGTATTTGAAACCAAACGCTAGGTTAGTTGTACCTTTGTTTTGTTGCTTGTGATTTTATTGCTGCTTTGCAAAAAAAAGAAAAACAATAAAAAATAAAAAAATAAAAAAAAAAATAAAAGTAAATAAAAAAATAAATATTTGCGGTTGAATGATTAACGACGCAAGTTTTTAATTTTTCCTTTTTTTTACATTTTCGTTTGTTGCATATGTT
>JBAMBQ010003087.1:0-47382 GCA_037044495.1 Stegana nigrithorax | reverse complement strand
GCGTGTTATCTAATCGTGTGTCGATGCAAACCTAGCGTCAACTGCTTATCAGCCTTATGCGCCTTCGCGGCAGCGGATCTGCGTATCTATGCTGTGCCGCCGTGATCGCCGGCGTCGCTGCCAAAGTTCACAGACCAAACGTCCAGCATCGAACATTAATGAGCCCCAATAAACCGAATACTGTGTACGTGCTTGGGTGCTTGGGTGCGATCGCAAGCAGCGAGACCTCCCGATACGCGATTCAGTCGTATGCACAGAGACAAATCTACGAGAAAGTGTTGCAGGCACACTGCACATCGTTCTACATTATCATATCGCACATGGAGATCGGCGAATAGATCGATCGGTCGGCGGCGTGTTCGCTTGTCGTCGCTGATCGTCGCTTGATCGGCTGTTTGGCTGTTCGGCCAAACCAAACGGTAATTCGTTTGTTCGTTTGTACGTTGGTTCGGCTGTTCGTAGGTTCGGGAGTACGTTCATATTTCAGTTACAGCTTGCTGGCGGCTTTTTCTCTCGTTATCGTCGCTTGCTGGGAGCTGGCGCTTGGTGCTGTGGTGCGTAATGTTCAGTTCAGTTCGGTTCGGTTCGATTCAGTTTCAGTTTAAGTTTATTAATTGCAGCTAACGGTTTGCTTTCGTAGTTTGCTCGTGTCACCGTACGATCCTTAACGATCGATCCTAAACGCATAACAACAACAACAACAACAACTGCAGAAAATCAGAACAATGGTCAAAGGAAATAGTCGGTAAGTCTCAGCGCTGGCTTTAAAAAATTTTCAAAAATCGATTCAATTTAAAAAACCTTCCACATATGTTTGCTGGCTTTTCATTTCATTTGGCATGACGTGCGTCACTGCTCCCGCTAAGCATGTTTCACTATTCATTTTTCATTCTCAAATGCTGTTTGATTTCTTGACAAGCGGAAAGAATCGAAATAGTAGTTCAGAAAACAACACGTACTCGCATAATGGTTCCTTTTTGCGATTCGATTCGGGCATTTCGATCTTGGAAGTGTTCCGACGCTCGTTGACTTCTCTGCTAGTGGCAGCAAAAAACACGACTCTTATCAGCGATGCGGTCATACACTGCATATGTACATATATGTACACGGTTCTATTTTCTATTTTGCTTTTTTGAATTTGTTTTTGGCACTTCGATGACTTGCATAGAAAGAAACGTAAGTTCGCCTGTAGATAAGCCGCTGCAGAAGAAGCTAATAATGAACACGCAGCCATGAAGCAAACGACTTGCCATGCAGTGTTCCGTTCGGGTTTTCGATTTAGGGTTGCGTCTCACAAGTGCTGCAAGGATCGCGTCCTGGCAGCTATCCTTTGGCATACACTGGGAGTACTCCCAAGGCAGACCTGCAAGGCCTTTAGCACTGAAGTAGCCGAAGTAACTGCTCCGCTTGGCGTTTAGCATTTTCTATCTGTCAATGTGCATTGCTTAGCTGGCTAATTAGCTGCTGTAAAGACCCTTAGGCGGTCAATGTGCAGGGTGTGCGATTAGCATTCCAACCGACCGAAGTTAACTACACCATGGTCGCGTGCTAATATCTACACTAGAAAACTGATAAAAACAGAAACCAATCAAAATAATAATAATTATTATTATACATATGCATATGTACATAGCAACACTCATTTGTACATACATACATACATATGTATGTCCATGCACATGTGCTGCCAACACCAAGCAAGTCTGCCTAATATGAATACTGGAAATGTTAGCATAGTATTATATTATATATACCATACTATTCTATAGTGCACTATACTCTATACATGCTATACATATGAATGTACGTATGTATGTACATATGTCTGTATATGGTTGTTAATCGTCAATAATTGATGGTAATATAGTTTTTGTTGTTGTAATTTGTTTAATTACCGTTGATGTCGTTATTATTAATATTATTATTACCATTTTACTTGAATCTGTCACTTTAATTGTGCAAATTAAAACGACTTCAATCGATGCCTAAGGTACGCGCACATGGGCGCCGTGGCTAATCTTGTTCTCCTTCAAGTAGGCATTCCTAGATTAATTCGCCATTAGCCCGATAGCACTAAACTATGGCATGTACATATGTACATACATATGTGCATATGCACGTACATACATGTATATGTATATGGACGGTATATGTGCATATGCGAGTGTTGTATGTACGAGTAGACGAGTTTACGAGTATTGATGCGTGTTTGGTGAAGCGTTGCGTTCCGTGACATTACGTTACATTGCATTAGACCGGATCGCATTGAATCGTATGGGGTTTGGAATAATTTTGGTTTATCTTATCGGAGCGACGGGCGCAGTTCAGTGCAGACCAGATAGGGGCCGGGCATGGTTCAACGCATAGGGGTGCGTAGCATGCGGGGCATGCGCATGGGCCCGTAGGTAGGCATGATTAACGACATACCAAAGTTCTAAAATACAATTGATAATTACTCCAATACTCAAACGACAGCCGGTTCAAGTTCGTGCCGTTGCTGCGTTAGCCGTTTGCTTGTGCTCGATATATGTATATCGAAGTAAATAGTTTCAACTGTGCTCGACTAAGCCATTGGCCACCTGACATGTTCTATTATGCAAGTGAGTCACAGAGCAGACCGTGTGAGATGCAAATGATAATGCACACGGCGGCCCACATGCCCCGCTAGACAGCAACACTTGCGTGAATTAGACTTGGCCTCTGCGCACAGTGCGAAGTGGACGTGGTTCTAGGCTTCGGTATCCAGTACACTTCATTGCAAAAGACCTAATCTAAAGAGACTAATCTAAATCATTGAATCACAAGGTTTATATTATTATTATGAAGTCAAGAATTTCACCTACTAACATACATATACCTGACATAGATAGATGCCCCATTTTTAGTTCCAAAGTAAGCCTTCAACTTCTTAATCTTCTACGCAGACTTGTGCTTCAGAGTATACACATATGTAGGCATGTATGTACATACGAGTATGTATGTATATAAACAAATGTGCATAAAATGCATGGAATACATATACATACATATGTACATACATATATAGAGTACAATCTTCTAATCTGCTTAGTATTCAGCTTTGAACAATAACAGAAATAACAATAAAGCGTTCATATTTTTTTTTACTTAAGTTCAAATACCAAATATACAAAAAAAGAGATGTATGTATGTACATATGTATATGTAATTTTCGTGGCGCATTTTAAGAAACTTTTCAATACAAAAAGCGACAAAGATCAGCTGTAAAAACAATTAAAGCGGTACAAAAACAACAAATGCTTAAACAAAAAAAAAAACAAAAAATAAATAAATAAATAAGAAAAAGAGAATCAAGAAGAAAAGGCCAAAGTTCTTTATGTCATATTTCACGGTCCTTTTGCCTTTATCTTTGTCATCCCGTCACGCATGTTACGCATGCTCATCCACCTGACCTGCGGCCCTCTGCTCCACTTAACACACCATTTCCGCATGGCGTATACTCAATGCTTTGGCTTATTTTCGTTGCAGCGTCGAGGAACCGGGCAATGAGGCCTACAAGGTGGCCGTGCTCATCATCGATATTGTGACGCTGTTCATTAAGATTTGGCTGTCAATTGTTGAGTCGATTGTGCGTCTGTTCCTGCCTAAGGTGGCAGAGGACGTGCGCGGCCAAACGGTGCTGATAACCGGCACCGGACACGGCATGGGCAAGGAGATGGCGCTACAGTACGCGGCACTTGGCGCAAAGGTCATCTGCTGGGACATCAATGAGACGAACAACGAGCAAACAGTAAAAGAGATTAAACAGAGTGGCGGCCAGGCATACGCCTACGTCTGCAATGTCACCAACCGCAGCGAGGTATTCGAACTGGCTGCCAAGATGAAGAAGGAACACGGTTTCGTGCGCATCGTAGTGAACAATGCGGGCATTATGCCGTGCCACCCACTATTGGAGCACACCGAGAGTGAGCTCAGGCTGATGTATGACGTCAACGTGCTGGCACATTTCTGGGTAAGAGATTGAATGGTACGCGAGTGTAAGGCTCAAGACTAATGATATGCATACTGTCTAGATCAATCAAGCTTTCTTGCCCGATATGCTCGAACGCAACGAGGGACACATTGTGGCACTCTCCTCATGTGCAGGCTACTTTGGCCTGGTGAACCTGGTGCCATATTGCGGCACAAAGTTCGCCGTACGTGGCTGCATGGCTGCCTTGGCCGAGGAGCTGAGATACAACAATCCACAGAACAATGTAAGTACAGAGAGTAAGAGGCTAACTGAAGAGAGCATATGGCTTAACCATTCCATTCCATTCCTGCAGATTAAGCTGACGACCATCCATCCCTATATTATCGATACCGGTTTGTGCAAGAATCCGCGCTATCGCTTCCCCAAATTAATGAAAATGGTCGCACCCAAAGACGCTGCCACCTCGATCATTCAGGCGCAGCGAATCGGCATGGAGGAAGCTGCGATCCCACGTCACTTCACAGTCGTTGAAAAGCTAAGTCGCTTGGTGCCCGCGCGTACGATGCGTTTGGTAAACGACTTTCTCGACACCGGCGTCGACTCCGACAAATTGTAAATTTTCAAATCCTCGCAGTAGTCTTGGTATTAGGATGCATGATGCTCATCTTTCTCTATATTTTTTTTTACTAACTGGCACGAGTTCTGTGCCTTCGTACATACTTAGGTAGATCCCTGCGCTTGGTTGTTACTTAATAAAGTGAATACTTTCTAGAATTATTTGTGGTTCTTCTTTTTCAAGCATGGTAAGAGCGCCAGGTTTGTTTTGGGCTGAAGTGGTTTCTGACCAGTGGTGAGTACTTGGCTTTCTTTGAAGTGAAAGAAGGCGCAACGAAGCTATCCTTATCTGCTCTGGGTGTTGGGTAAGAAGGCGGCTGCGCTTAAAATTTTAACATAAATAATCTTTATTTACATGTGTGTGTTACATGTGTATATAATATGTACTTTACAAACAATACAATACAATTCAATACATATAAATACATTGTGACCACAAGAACCATTTTTCTTAGTTTCTGTTTCTGTTATTTTGTTTTCGTTTTTAAATTTTTGTTTAGCTAAATACATTTTTGGGCAAAATTCGCTATAAACATTTTGTTAATACATACATACATATATAGATTATGTAGCTGGTGGCTACGGGCGCAGGTTTGAGGACTGGTGTACTACATTTGAACTACAATGATTTGGATTTCTTGTATATTCTTTTGTTTCCTGTTTTTAATATCGCTAAAATACAACTTTCAATTACAACTGCATTACAATAACAAATACATTTTCTATTTTTATGGGTTTGCCATTTAATGTGTGTAAATTCTCTAACAGAAAAACAAAAACAAAAAAAATATCACAGAACAGTGTTTGCTCTGTTACTAAGACTCAAAAGCAACAAAATTAGCTAAGGACATTTTTAAAGCTTACTTATAATAAGAATAATCTTTGGAATGTATTTGTGGCTTCCCTTGCGCATACCTCAATTAAGAATTTTATTCGCATATTAAATCATTTAATACTGTACTGGATAATTAATAACTAAAAATAACAATAACAAACAAAATAACAAATAATTTAAGAAATAATAATGAAAATTAAAAAGAAATGTTAAAACCAAAACATTACTGTATTCTTCTATGCATAAAAGAGAGAGAGATAGAGAGCAAGACAACAAAGGGAATCACATAAATTGTGGTTAGAGATGAGTACAATACAATAGAAAGAGATAAATGGAGCGATAAAAAGCGCACGTTGTTATGGGAATCGGGTAATGTAACATACTGTAAATATGAATGGAACTAATGACAAACGAATGGGATAACCACTACTAACTATGAGAAAAGGTGTGGAACCGTCTTGAAGAGATTACTTCGTATGTGTATGTGCCTGGCTGTGATGGTGCTGGTGTTGCTGTGAATGTGCATGGTGTGATGAGTGTTCCTTATGTGAAGTGGCACCGTGGTGGCTGTGATGATTGCCGTTGCCGCTGCTAACGCTACCGCTACCGCTGCTGTTTGCTGGCAAAGTTATGGCGACCGCAGCGGCGGAGGCAGAGGCAGCAGCTGCAGCAGCAACGCCGGCAGTCGCTGTATTCAGTTTGGCACCATTTGCCGTGGCCACCTTTAGTTGCCGTATCTCCGGAAAGAACTCAAGCATTATGATCTCGAGCAACTCCTAAAAAATATATTTATAAAAAAATAAAACAAAGATCATATAATAATTGCATTTGACAAGTAATGTTAAGGAAAACTTAAACACTTACATAGAATAACTGTTTGTTGTATGTGGGATTCTGCAGCGCATCGAATACTTTTAGCACGCCGCGCTTGGCAGCCTGGGCACCAACCAAGTTGCACAGCACTTCGGGAATATTGTCCATGAGTAACGCCTTCGCTGCGTTTGTGGTCATCTCTTTCATGTCATCCGAGCGCCCTGGGTATTCGGATGCGAGCACGCCGCCAGGCCAGAATGACTTGAGTATTGCAGAGAAGTAGTTGTGCAGCATGGACTCCTCAAATAAGTAAGTCACTGATTCCCGTATTTGTCTTGAAAGAAAAATAAATTTTATAAAAAAAAAAAAAAAACAAAAAAAGATTTGTAAGCTTCGAGTGAATTACAAGATTTAGTAACTCTCACCTATTGATTGTACGGCCGTAGGTAATTTGTACAAATGATATGATGCTTTTGCGCAGCCACTTGAACACGCCGCCCATATCGAATATTTCGCCCATGAGTGCGTACAGGGGTTCGGCAATCGAATCCTTGCAATCCAAGTCGACGAGCAACTTGGCATCGTTTACCACCTCACCCTCCAAATAGGTTGACATATCGTCGTCATCGCGTTGCAGTCCCCAGAACAGATCATTGGCTTTGTTGGCTTCATGTAATTTGGTCGCTTCGCTTTTGAAAAGCGTAGATAGCGAGAATTTAGATTTCTTTGGTGAGGGCAGAGTTTGCTTTAAGTGATCCGAACTCGGGCTTAAAAAAGTGTAGATCGCTTCGCTGCCGTTTAGATGATCATCGTCAAGTATGTACTGCATGTAAAGTATAAGTAATTATTAACAACATCAACAATTAACATTGCTGTGTATCAGACTCACGTTCAAAAACTTCTGTATTTGTGACCTAGCCTTTTCCAAAGCGTGCTTATCCGTCTTCAGAAAGAACAACTTGAAATTCGTCGGTAAATCCAGTGACTTCAAATTTGCGCTTACGTGGCGAAGTTTGCGCTGTAAATCCTGTTAAGCAAATACAAGTCAAACATAACATATCCGCATTAAAAGCAAGCGCCCAAAATCGAGACGTACATGCACTTGGTTAAGGGAGCGCATCACAACCCAACCGCTGGAGATACCCGATGGACGTTTTTCGGATTTGCCAGCATGCTTTAAGTTTCCATGTGCTGCTGGTGGCGCATTAATATCCTCGTCAACATGTACCAGAATCATAAATTGCAGCGACTCCTTCTCGTCGGATATCTGTAAGCAAATAGTAATGTACAATGACTTTCCGACATACAATTTACCGAATTTGCTGATCAAGTATTACTGCCTTACCTCCACACTCTGAATGGTTGCCTTCCATTTACCCAAATGCTCTGTCCATGCGTCCGTGCGTCTGAGATGCGCCTCCGTCTGTCGTTTTTCGCTCTTTAGCCAGTCCATTTCTTTTTCAAGAATCTGTAATACTTTAGACTCCGGCTTAACCGAGTACTTCAGCGCATCGAGCGCTTGGTTCTTTTTATCGATACGCTCCTGTATCTGTTCCAGTTTTTTGCGCGCGTAGGTTGTGTGCGCGGCTACATCAATGGCCGCCGTCGCGCCACCACAGCCGCCACCATTTATGCTATCCAACGAGGTAGTGTGTTCGTCATCTTGACTATCGGTGAGTGTTCTCAGCAGAAGGGTGGGATCATTGAAATCGTTTGAATCCAGTGCCTCTTTCAGTTGGCGATACTGTTCGCTCAATACAAACGGTGGATAATACTTCTCCTCGAGAGTCTTAAGAATATTCTTTTGTATATCGTAGAATATATCAGGGCCCCCATCACCAAGCAAAAAGGACTCTATAAGCTTGCGTTCATGTTTATCTATCTGCAGCTCAGATTTTGGCACACGTATGTACGTGTAAAAAATCTCAGTGCCTAGCTGATGTGTAGCCAATTTGGGTGCATGCTTCATCTCCTCTATGGCCAAATAACAACCGACCAGTGCGCTGGCTTTCAACGGCTCCAAAAAGAGCGTTAAGTAGCGGCGCCCAACGGCGGTGTTCAATATCTCGATCAAAGTTAGATCCTGTGCAAAAAATCATATGATCATAAGTAAATATTATCTGTAGGTGGACTCTCCTTTGTACGGCACTTACAACATCACTGGAGTAGTTGCCATTCCAACCGAATTTGGCTAAATTCTTCTCGCATTGCAGTTTCGCGTACGTCAGCTGCTGCACATATCGCTTTAAACGCACTGCAGCCGTCAGCTCAGACTTAGACAGCGTGTGGTCCTCGGTGTCGGGATCTAGACCCTTGGCACGTTGCAGATTCTGCATAGTCGTTGCGTGCATTAAATCGTTCACGATGCTCTTGCGTATAAGCGACAACTCTTCCAAATTGCCAGAATTGTTGATGATCTTAAGGAAGTCCTCAAAACTGGCCGCGTACTCATAACTGCGTTTGCTTATAGCAGCCGCAGCCAAACGGCTTTCAATATTTTGTACAATCTTCTGATTAATATAATCTGGCGAGGTCAACATCTTTATCAGTGGGAAAAATACTATTATAAAACAATAAAAAACCAAAATTAACTTTATATACAAATTAATTATGAATGTAGTTACACTTACTTTTATACGATAAAATTTCACTAAGTAGCACCTTCAGCGGTGGCAATGAATAGCCACGTGGTAGTAGGAGTATTACCATAATCTCACAAAGCTTACGAAGATATTCCATTTCATGCTCCTCGTCGGCTAGGTACAAATTGGTTGAGAAGACAGGCGCATTGCACGTTTCAGCGCTATAAAAAAAAAAGAACGAAATGAAAGTTCCGTCAGATATATTATGTATTTTCAAAGCGAAGCCGAAGTCAACTTACGCCCGCGACTCTGAAATGCGTATCTTCTCGAGGTGCACCGTCACGCGATTAACCATATCTACTGCAATGATCTTAGCCGCATCCATTTTTAGAGAGCGTTCATGTATCTTGCGTATGGCATGCCAGAGATCCTCCCGCACGACATCGTTTATAAGTTTCGGCTTGGTAACTACGTAACTGAAAACATGCGCAAACATAAGCATTTGACGAAACTAATCTAAGGCATCAGTATACATCTTGTACCTACCCCAGCCAAGGCAGCATGAAGTCTCGCAACACGTACTCGATAATCTGCTGCAGCTGCAGATCTACCGTTTTGCCAAATATCAAAGGTAAATTCGACGGATTTTTAATAGGATTTGGCAAATCGAATATGTTGCTTCTGTGGAGTAGGGAGTGGCATAAGTGAATTTAGCGCTTTATCTAAAATGACACGAAGTGCAGTGAAACTTACTTTGTGGCATTGTAGAGAGTATTCGAAGGTTGGCGACTAGGTTTTGGCGGTTCGTTTGTGGTGAAAAGATAGTGTACATAAACTGTGCCGGCAATCGCTGTGAAACAAGAACAAAGCATATATGATAACAAGAATTGAAACAGCCTTCGACTGTGGCAACTGGCTAGATTTGCTTGGCATCGCATCCAATTGGTACGCTACAGAAAACATACTATAACTAGTTAGACTCGCATTACGTTCAGCTCTTGTGCTGTGAACTCACAAATCGTGTGGGCTGTGTAAGGTGACATCCCCTTACAACTAAGCTTATACAAGTTGATAAGAGTGACGAACCGTTTATATATCCAAATGAAAAATTAAAAGTTGATAAAAAGCGCTGCTTAATTAATTAAAAAAAACGGAAAATCCACAACGGGGCTACATATTCCAAATCATTTGATAAGCTCAAACTTAGTTAAAACGGCAATGAGACTCCAATATAACACAATGTGTGTGTGTGTGTGTGTGTGTGTGAATTTGTTTATGTAGTTGTTTGTGCGTTGCAGTGGTTTATGCTTTCGTTATTGCTCATCATCAAGCATATGCGTCTGTCCACTTGTATGGATGCCAAACATGTGGAATATACGCAGTGCATGGTATGTTATTGGTACTCACCCGCGCCAACTAACACCAGAGAGTAGACGGCAAAAACAAAGATTAAGAAAAAGGTTGGATAATACCATGTGACGGCCAAAAGCGTCAATGTCAGGCCGGAAGTGATTATCTTCCAGTTAAGTTGCAGTGCCCTCAGTGCGCTATAAACAAAATATTAAAAAATATAGGAAGAGAATTAATTCAAACATATGTATGCTTAAAAATAATGTAAAGGACACGCAAGCGCCTACCTCGTAGTCAGCAGAGTTAAACGCTGCGTGGGTGATGCCACTGGCACCGGTTCAATGGGAAACAAGGGGCGGCGTCGTTGTGGCTCCATTTCGGCAATTGTCAGTGCTATCGTCACACTTAACGTCTTCGTCTCCGTCAGTGATTTTAAATGAACGTTGAGACTCGAATAGCTACGCCTCAAATTATATTTTATTTTTTTGTTCGCGTACTTTTTCTTCGTTTTAAATATTTTATGTTATATGTTTTCAGCATTTTTGTTGTTGCTCTGAGTATTCTTACAGTTTCTACACTTCTCCTGCTTTTTGGGTTCCTACGGTTATTGTTGTTGTTGTTTCCGTTGCGTTCGTCTTTCTCCCTGCTTTTGCTTTTCGCCTTATTGCGAATGAATTTGCTTTTACAAATAGATTTCTATTTTTTCTCTTCCGCTGCGTCTATTTTTTCACTTCCGCCGCTTGCGTCGATTGCCCGGCGTTGTCGACAATACGCCTTCCTTTGCCCGCCTCCGCGACAAAACAACTGACTGGCACAACGTTTATGACGCTTACGTGCTGGTATTTGATGCGGCGGCCACTGCCCATAAACCTTTGCACAATTATCTACGACGCCAAACGCGCTGAGTAATAACTTCGATTTTTTACGATTCTTATTGAAGTGATTATTTTATCTTTTTGATTTTGTTTTTAATCAATAAATCGCGGCAACAAGTTGATTTCCGTAACCAACTGCAGTACCAATATACTGCTGACCACTCGACATTGTCGGAACACGGAGTTCGGCAAACACACCCCTTAAACTGGTAAATCGAATGAGCAGATCAGTCGTTAACTTTTAACATCTTAAATGCCTCTCAGTGGAAAAATACAGTATTGTTGATATTCTACAGCACTTTAAATGCCGCAAAACAGATTGACAAGATTTTGAGACAAAATATTAATAATATACTAAAAAATGACAACACGTAGAAAACAAGGTTGCCTATTGGTCTGAAGTCAGCAAGGAATTTTTCGGGCCAACAGGACCGCGCGACAATTTACCAGTTTTACAGTTATGTGTCGTTCTCATTAGAGGATTTTTTAGCCTGATGACATAATCAGTAATTTGCTCTTTGGTCTAATTTCTAAATTTTTACGCCACACAACGCCAACATACGTTAAAAAAATCATATTTAAATTCAGCAAATTCAGTGTAATATATAAAAGGTTGCGCCAATCGGACCTTTTCTTCTCTCGAAATCGGATCACTCTCATTAGAGAGAGAAATTTATTGCCAGATGACATCATCAGCAATTAGTGTTGCAATTTTGAGTTGTTTTAAATTAATAATATCCAATTTAATACATAAATTATATCTGCAAAATTTTTTTAATGTAGGTTGGTGTGTGGCGTAAAAATTTTGAAATTAGACCAAAGAGCAAAATACATTAATTGCTGATGACGTCATCTGGCTATAAAATTCTCTCTCTAATAAGAATAGTCCGATTTCGATAAAAAAATTGCCACCACCTTCTATTTATTACACCATGGATTTATTTATTTATTTTTGGTATCAAATATCTTTCGATTCCAAGAAGACCTCGAAGGAAATGTGCTTGGCATCGCATGGTATCAGTCCAACCGAAATGTTTATTTTGCTTGATTTATCAGTTTATGATTAGTTTCTTTTCTTTGCACGAATTAAAAAAAATTTTACAGCTATTATGTTTTTTTTTTTTTATTAGGGGAATACCGGAATTTTATTTTATACGTTTTTTCTTTAACACGAAAATTGAATTCAAATCGAAAAAAGCATTTAATTATTTATTTTGTGTTCAAGTGTTCGAATTTCGAAGGCAATATATTATTTCTGATAAATAATCTTAAAAAACTTCTAATGGTGGTATTGATTTTAATTCTATTTATTTTATTATTACATTTTCGCACAGTTTTTTAAAATGTGGAACATATCCCCAAACTTACCATATGTCGTATGTATTTTTTATACGGTTTCCTATGTAGGCATTTATTGTGTAAAAAAGAAAAAGAGTAGAGCGTATGCACATGTACATATTTATGTTTGGGGCCTGCAAGTTAATATAATATTTGCGTTAAACCCGCACTAATCATTAACATCATTAACATGTTCTTTGTTTTATTTCAATTAACATAAAAGCAGACAGGAACATGTTTTTTCTTTACGTGGCTAGCCGAGTCGCTTCTTTCGTTTTGTGAAAAAGGGAACATAGTTTATTCAATTAAATGTTATACACACAATATTAGTATGCAAGAAGGCACTCAACTTAGAATTTTGTTCTGGCTGATTAGATTATATTAGTGCGTTTTGGATAACTGTTTAACATTGTTTAAAAGAAGCATGTGGACAACACTCAATGCCAAACCGTTTCCCCTTTACCGCGCCCAAGAAATTACAAAGCTGACGCCAGAGCTCCCTTTGGTATGAGTTGACTTTGTTTTAATTGTTCATCATATTTGATTTTTGTTTGGTTTTTTTTTTGCATAATTTCGATGGCTGACTATTGTTGGTCGGCCTTCTGTTTCTTGCGTAGGGCGCGTTTGCGTGAATCTAAGAGATTTTTGAGTACGATATTTCTAGCAAACGCTTCACCCAAGAGCGTCTCTGTAAAATGTATGACCAGTTGAAGCAAAGCGTGTGGCAGATAGCCGGCCGTGTGTGTGGCGTGGCCGAGTGTGGAGAGTGCAGATTTTACATACGTTTGGGGGGAGGGTGCAAACAGGCTTGGTTTACGTATCTTGGTCATGTTGGTGGCAACAAAACCGGGTTGAACACTCTGTATGACAATGCCTTGGTCCTTGTACTCTGTTTGTAAGTCGTCGCTGAACTTATTCACAAAAGCCTAGAAAAAGAGAATCAGTCAAAGGATCTTATCTTTTTGCCATGACGCGCTAGCTCTATTGAGTTCTCACCTTGGTTGCACTGTAGACCGTCAACAGTGGATTTGGTATGACGCCCGACGTCGAAGACAAATTGATGATGACACCTTTGCGTTTGAGCACCATATTAGGCAGTATTAAGGCGCACATGTGCGTCACGGAGTGTATATTCGCGGCGATGATGTCGCGCAGAAACTTGGGATCCGTATTGAAACATTCAAGAAAATACTCGGGATGCGCATAGCTGATGCCCACATTGTTGACTAGAACGCCGACGTCCAAACCCTCGAGGCCTTTGCGTATTCTCTCATAAATTTCGGCGCCATGTGTAAAGTCCACATCGACAATGCGCACCTCAACATTAAAGTTCTCACCTGTCGGAAATTAAAGGCGCAATGTAATATGATAACAATGAATGTTAAAGGTTGCCAATTAATGTAAAGCAAGCCTCTGCCTTAGGCGCTCACACTTACTTAATTCCTTTGACACTGCATTCAGCTTCTCCAGCGATCGACTGATCAGCAACAGATTCAGACCTTTTTTAGCGAGCTGCAATGTATCAAGTATCGCAAATCAGTTAAAAGTCGTCACATTCCCATTTACATTTAGACTAAACACTAAGTAGCGAAACAGTCGTCCGATGGACTGATACGGCTGACTGACATGCAAATAAGGTTTATCTTATTAAGTGCACTTCAGTATTAATGATTATTCTAATTGTGTTTACCCGCACCGTAGCAAATATTTAGTCTGGCGAGGATTTTGATGATGTACAAAGTTGAAAATACCTGTCACCGTCTCGTCCCGCTTCTGCTAACGCAAAGTGCTCTTCAGCTTTTCTAATGCGAATGCAATCAAAATGTTAACAGCTTTCATGAATTTTAAGTAAATATTTGCGAGTAAAATTCATATAGGTAATTTAGACAAGTTTAAGTTCTAAAGAACAGAAAAAAAAGGCCAATGCAAAACCAATTGCAAGGGGTCATAAGTAAGGCCGAGATGCACTTGCACGTTGTATATCGAGGCTTCCACATGATCGTGCAAAATGTACAAACTGTGCAAAAAGTGTCGAAGGTTTTCGCTTTGTCAGCGCTTCTGATTTGCTTTTTGTTTTCCCAATGTTTGCTTTATCATTTACAATTGCAAAAAACTAACTGAAACAATTATGCAAGTGTTTTGAAGTGTAAGCATGTCTGTTAGAAGCATCGATTCTGAACTTTACGTGCAAAAAAGGAAGCCCCGCCGCCAACAGACGGTGTCGGTGCAAAGGCCACTGTAAGAGCATTCACTGCAGTCAACTTGCTAAGCAGGCAGTCGGGTAGTTTGCTCGCCAAGCTGCTACCTGACCCATTTTTAGCAGAATTACCATTACAAATCGCTGACGTTTGACTTTTTCGCTGAACAGCGGCCCATGCCGTGTGTTTAGGCGTGTAAATGCTTTGCATGGCGATTATGCGTATGCAGCGCAGAACTTTCTATATTTTAATTCTGAGCACGCGTTCAACACGCCGAAGTCCAAGTCGAAGTCCTAATTGGTATGGCCACGTCTAGGTACCTTGTAGTTATACTAAACTCTAATGGGTTCAAGCTAAGCAGAAGCTAAGCAAAGTGAAACTATTGGCCTTTGAAAAATCGATACAGGATTAACATACCTCCTGAGCATAAGCCTTGCCGATACCGTCAGTAGCGCCTGTGACAACTGAAAAACAAGAAGGTAGCGGTTAGTGCCAGACAAGAATGCGACGTGCATGCAAAAGCTCAGTGGTGTGGTGTTCTTATCAGCGATTAGAATCGGAGCAAAGTTCAAACGCTCGCTTGATTGTCAGCACTCACCTGCCCAGGCACCCAAGCGGCGTACGTCGATGGTTGATCCTATGAAGCGTGGCCCAACAACATTTGTGTAGATCCAAGGCAGCACTTTGCGGCAGAACTGAAAGCCTACGATGCTGATGGCAATGCTACCCAGTAGACGTAGGAAGCGCGTATTTAAGTCCATTTTTGAGGTTGTGTCGCTTGCGGTGCAATGCTAGCAATATGTTTTTATCAACAACGCTGTTTGCCGTTTTCCGTTCTACCGCACTGCGGTGTCTATTGATTGCCGGCGAAATGATTACTGTGCTCGATAACCTCCGAAAATCTGTCCGACGTTGCTGACTCGTCGCGTGCCCCAACAAACGCCGAAGTCTCCGTGTGTTTTGAAAAGGGGCATTGGATGTATTGCTAATGTTGTACGTTTTACTCGCTTGCAGTTGTAGTTCTACGTTTTTTGAATAAACAATTCTTCATTTGATTTCTTATAGAAATATTTTACTATTTGTCTCTTCCTGTTGGTGTGTACGTTGTGTGGTTTTGTGCCGCTAATGTGTGATTTATTTAGTATGCCGAGTGTGTGCACTCGCAGTGAATACGAGTCAATTTGACTTCGTGTCCGTTGACGAAAAACTAAAATACAACACGAATGCAAATAGTGGAGCACGCCATTGTTAATTGAGCGACAAAATCGTTCGAGAGAGGACAGCAGAACTAATTCATTCGGTCTGACAGCTTGTGCAATTTTCGACGCAACGAAGAACGTTTTTAAACATTAAATAAAGAAAGAAACAAAAACAATTTCTCGATAAGAAAATCATATCTCACCACCAACCCACGCCAACACGGCACACGAATCTCTTTGCAACAACAACCACAACAACACAGCTATTATGCTCAGTGCGCACACAACCCCCTTTGTCACACAAATTTGTGTTGATTTTTTTGCATTTTAAATCTTACCGTTTGTTTTACAAAAACCATAAAAAAATTCTACTTTGATTTGTTAAATATTAGATTTGGAACTTTTTAAATTTTTTAATTAATTCCGCGAATTTTTATATATTAAGTTAATTTACTGATTTGATTTGCTTTTCGAATGTTTTTGACAGTTAAGTCGATTACAAATATAATTATGAAAAACAAACTTCGACATGCTGCATTTCAACTTGGTCCGATAATCGACACAAAAGCTAATAACAGTCATGAGAGCATTGCCCGGATCATCAGCTAGCAGAAGTTGCTGTGAAAAAGCAATTCTGAGTTGTGGGAGAATGTCAATTCAAATAATATATGTTATGTTGTCAATCGACCGGCAGTTTATCTGCATTAATAATAATAAAAATTGATTTGGTAGTTAATTATGTTTTGAACCAATCTTTGATGTGTTAGACAAACGAGAGAGAAAGCTTTGAAAGCGACCATTCATCACAGGTCATCAATATCGTGCTAGTCATGTGTTCGCAGAAAAAAAATACTTCTGGGGGAGGCCACCCACACACTTTCGAAATAATTGTGGGTCAAATAGCCCGAGCCTTATTGTAATGACATGTATGTACAGTTTGTTAAAGAATAGTTTACTAATGATTTTAAGTATTGCAAGACAAACTCAGAGGATAAATGTTGCTTTAACTTTGATTTTTATAAAAGTCCGTTCATCGGCCAGTGCAACAATAAGCAGTAAGCATGGGTTTTGGAATAACATTGGTTTGGGAATTTAAAAAACAACTGCACAAAGTTTGAAAAACTGTCCGACTTCCCATTCTAGAAAAAATACCACTATAACTTCTTTTCGCTCTCTCGTCCGCTACTCGTCGAAGCAATGTTCGATTCGAATGTTAATATTTTACACAAACTCAAAATATCAATTCATTTATTAGTGAAAAACGCTTCGCTCATCACACCACATTATTATCAACATCAACATCAACAACAACAAATCATCATCATCAACAACAACAAAAACGTCAAAATAACAACAACATCTATATGTGCATTGATTAAATCAAAATACTTTGCTTTCCTATATAGCTTCAGCAGACGAGCAATGCCCAGATTGTGCTACGCTTTCAGTTTGTGAGCACATCCACACCCACACTCAAGTGGACTTGTCTATTGTGTATCTATCGGTAAATCAGGTAAGTTTACGGCACTCAGTTGCTCTTTTCTGTTGGCAGTGGGCTTTGGATTTGCTTCAGGTTTAAATGTTGGCTAACTTTGGTTTCCTTTTGCTTTTGCGTCTGCATGTTCATACACATGTATGCCACATACTTACACATACATATGTATATGCATAAAGTTGCTATTGTTCTTGCTGTTGTTGCAACACCGTAGATCAAAGCTTAACAAGTTTGTGAGATAGATGAGAGGTGCCAATTTGTTGCGTTCAGTACCAATGAAACAATGAAATTATTGAAATGCAGTTGTGCAGACGATTGCTGTCTGACAAGCAAAAACAAAAAAAAGAAAAAAGAGAAGAAGGATTGTCCAATTTTTTCTATTCAAAGCAAAATTATATAAAACAGATTTTAAATGGAAAATTCGATCAAGTTTATATTTAACACTCTTGGACTTTTACAAGTCTGCTCGAAGATTTCTTTTCTTTGCGGACGAGCGGCGGGTGTGGTCTGCATTGCGGCTGGATAGCCAGTACTATCCAGATACTGGCGGCAAATGGCAGCAGTTGGCTTCTGTAACCGTACATCTTTTGATCGAGAGCGTATCGCCCTGGACGGTTTACGTTGATTTTAATATAGAAGCGAAGGGAATGTGTGTCAATGGATTTTATGGTTGCCTCTAGCACAGCTCCACACA
Source organism: Stegana nigrithorax (assembly GCA_037044495.1). Taxonomy (NCBI): domain Eukaryota; kingdom Metazoa; phylum Arthropoda; class Insecta; order Diptera; family Drosophilidae; genus Stegana; species Stegana nigrithorax. Next base: position 29,436 of record JBAMBQ010003087.1, on the reverse strand, counting down.
AAGTCATCTGCGTGCAGGCCAGTCCCTCTGACTCGCTCGCTGAAGTATTTCTCGTTTGCCGTTCATCTTTTAGCGCATTTTTACTGCAAATGCGGGTGTGCGTGGGGGGATTAAGTACGACTGCATGCAGCTTGCTGAAGCTGCGCTACAAAGTGTGACTAGAGGCAAAGACAAAAAAACGAAGAAAAAAAAAACAAACATTACCGAAAAAATATACGACAATAAAACACAAACGAATTCTTGTGGCATGTAAAGCGACTTTTCTTTTTTCTGGTTCTGTTTCTTTTTTTGTTTTCTTCTACATTTTATTATTGCTTTTTACTCTATAAAATTGTAAATGTGCTCGCTATGAGTTTAAAAAACGCCAACAGAGATAAGAGCCCGACGAGTGTGCGAGCGAGTAGGTGGATGGTTGGTTGTTAGGCAGAGAGGGTTGGCTGGTTTATGGCGGAGACGGATAGGGATAGGAATAGGGGAAATAGAGTTGTCAGCAATCGGTTGCTTTCGTATAATCGTGCTTGCATATAAATCTTTGGCGCGTAGCCTAATCCCGTCAATATCGACAACAACAACAACAACAACAATAATAATAACAGGAATACCAATAACAATAGCAACAACGGTAAGGACGAAAGTAAGAAGACCCAGGGAACCAGCGAAAAATCTAATCCGACCACGTTTCGCCAGTGGAACCGTTGCGTTCCGCCGTTTATTGCTTTTACTTTTATCATCTTTATTAGTGGAATTTGTGGCTGTGGGAATTTATGCTCATAAAACTGGGCAAACGCGACGCGTACGCACACACACAGCCGCATACACACCCACGCCCATGCAGAGTAGCAGCACGTGAAGGAATATAGGAATAGTCTACACTTACATACGGCCCAAGTATGTATCTATGCTCGTGAGCTGAGCTTTTTGTTTTCAGCAGCTGAATTAATTTTATATCCTTGGGATACGATTTTATTTGTTTACCATTCATTCGTTCAGTCAGTCATTCGCTCGCTGTCTCGCCCACTCCGGCATTGGCCACATTATTGAACTTTAACGCGACCGTCGCGCGATCTCTGCCCACGTGCTGGCCTAAAAAATGCTGCGTGCGTAACTTGCCATTTGCACGACCACAATCATCATCGCACAAGCACAAGCACAACCAGGAGAAGGAGAAGTAGGAGGAGGAGGAGGAGGAGGAGTCATAAGCAAAATCAGAATCCTATGAGTCCGTCCAGCTGCTAACTATAACGCATAATGGCACAGAGCAGCCAAAAGACAGTAGGCAGCAGTTAGCAGATAGCAGCGAAGGGCTAAGGACGTGCCGACTGACAGTGAAATCAATGCCAATGAGCATGAGTATAAGACTGATGAATGTGATGATGATAATGTTGATGATGATGCAGCTGCTACTGATGGAACTGAGCTGAGGCTGAATTTTAGCTAGGGATGGGATCTGGGGTTAGGGCAGCGGCTGGAGCAGGGGCTGGGCACGGGGATAATGATGACTGTATGTTGATTTAAGGTTTCACAGTTGCTTATTTCATTTTTTGTCGTCTTCTTTTCTTGTGTGCCGTCGAAAGTGCTCGCATAAATTTTACATCAAAGCAATAGCAAATGCTTAACGCTGATGCCGTATCCCACAACCGTTTAAATGGAAATTTATTCAAACGTCTTGCTGCTGAGTTGAGATTTTGGTAAGTCCGTGCTCAGCCTATGCCACTGGCGCTCGCGTTAAATACATCGAGGGCGAAAGAAAAGTGCACCAAGGAGTGAGCTTCGTCAGGCGCGTGGCTTCAGCTTAAAGCCTTAAAAGTTAACAAGAAAATGAAATCATCATGAAAAAACTCAAATACAATTACAGGCCTTTAAGCAACCAACTGATGAAATGAGAAGAAAGGAAAGGAAAATGGTTACCGGTTTATAGAAGTTGATTCAAGAAAAATTCACAAAATGTCCTCATTATGTCAGCAATTTTTTCCATTACGATCCTCCTGGCTCAAACTTTTCTCGTACGAGTACGAGTACATTGCCGGTTGTCCGTTGTCAAACACACGAGTGGAGGAGGGAGCAAAAAAAGAGTTCCGTCCAATTAGAGTGCGCGTATTAGTGCCAACTATTTAGAACTAATTAAACGTTAACACATGCTTTCAAACGAAACATGAAATTTGAATGGGACCCCTCACATCGCACGTCCACATCTACACATCCATTTACATCCATTCCCACTCAGTGGTCGTACTCCCACTTGCACCCATCGAGCCCAGGCCTCGGTGTTTCATTAAGTGCCAGAGTGTCAGAGTTTGGCGTAATTATTTACTTACAATGCCATGCTACGTTCACGCCCCGCCTTCACTCCACCCTCGCTCCATTAGCCTTGTTTAACTCCGCTTTACCATAGTTTGTACATTTGTGCTCCGCTCTGACTGAGCTCGGCTCTGCAGTCGATAGTCATTTTCTCTAGTCCTGCCCTTGCCTTGACACCTGTGAGTGTGTATACGTGTATGCATGTGTGTGTGTGTATGTAAGTTGGTACGTGTTTGCGCCCTTGGGCAATTGAGCGACTCTGTGGCCGTGTGACTGAGCGCCTGTTTGTTGCCTTTGTTGTTACCTTATTGCTTCTGCTGCTGTTCCTGCTGCTTCTGCTGCTGCTGTTGAGGTATACTCGTATAGCAAAAATCTAAAAGGAAATGTTTATTGCTGCCAAAATGCATTAAGCCACGTTTTAGCTTCATTTGAATTCCGGTATGGTTTTGTACGGGAACAAGGATAACAACAACAACAGCAGCAGTGCCAGGTTGTGACAACATCCACAAGTTAATGCTAATTTTATGCACTTCTAATGGAATTTTATGACGAGCGAGTTCATGTTTTGATTATTTTCATTTAAGTTGGTCGAACGCTGATTAGATTTTATGGCCGTGCGGTCGATGAGAGCGCAAGAGTTGCGAACATTTTGCCAATTCAAAGGCATCAGAGCAGTGGTGTCTTACCTGTAAAAGACTAATGAACCAAACTACAGGTAAGTAGTGGCTCGTTTTTGAGTCTGGGATGATAATTTTCGGATCCAACTGGCTTTGTATCCATTGTTCGAACTAGCAACTTCTGCGCGAGCCTTTCATGTGATTGTGGGAGGGTTTTCGGTTTGACAAATATACTTTTCGGTCAAAAGTGGTTTAATTTTTAAAATTAAAAATGGTAAAGAGAACACCTTCATGTCTTACGACGTAGCAGAGGCACTGGCACAATCGCCGATGTAGTAGAGAAGGCTGGTGGAGTAGAGGAGGAAGTCGGGCACAGCCATCATAAAGCTGTCTAAGCGTTTGCAAAACTGTCGGCGATATGAGAATTCACCGTTGCCTAGGCTTCACATCTCGGCATCGTTTCCGTGAATCTTCCGCTTCCCTCTTCCCCTGCCGTTGTGTGCTGTCTCAGTCGCTTTCGCTTTCGTATTCGCTTTCGGTCGGTTTCAGTTTCGTTGCGAGCGAGTGATACGTTTTTTCTGCTGAACGAGCAAAAAACGTGCAAATAATACTCAAACTGTTTTAATTAACTATGAAGTATGCGCCAGCTTATGTAGGCACAAAATGAACGAATCAGCCCTCTGTCCATGCCCACATTCATGCTCATAGTGCGGAGCTGGAATAACAGCCGAAGGACTAGCCATAAACGGGGCGGGAGGCTAAAATGCTTCTATGCGCACAATATGATGATAAAAAAACAAAAATACGAAAAAAAGAAAACAGAAAAAAGAAAAACGTGAAATAAAGAGAAAGAAATGTTTGTTTGATATTTTTCACTCTTGACAAAACAAAAGCAAAAACAAAACGAACAACAAATACAAAGGGCAGGCAGCATAATGCAGAAATGAAGATGGAGGCCGTGTGAGTTATGAAGGGTTGCTGTGCTGTTGGTGTCGGTGTCGGTGTCGGTTTCGGTAAATGAGGAACGTAAAATGCTCAAAAATTAAGCGAAAATCTACGCAGATTGCCGAACGGTGAATGGTAAACGGTCAACGACTAACGGTAAACGGCGACTGGCGGTTGGCGGCTGGCGACGAAAAAGCAAAAAGTGGATCTGCGAAAATGTGGTTTGGTAACCAGCGGAAAAGTGCGAAGATTTTATCACATAGTACACGTAAATATTAGAATTTCGAGGTTCGTTGAACGGCAACCACCACTAAGCCGCAAATACCAGAACGTCAACGTGGTAACGTGGAACCGTCGCATCGTCAGAATCGCACGGCACGGCAATAGGATGTGCGTACGGGAACTCGTAGATAGAAAAAATATAGCCGCTTACTGGCTGACAAGCAGATACGCAGGGACAGACTGTCTGGGGGTGGGGGACTGGGAGAGAATGAACGAGATTAGCATGGGCTAGTGTTGTGTGAAAGAATGTACAAGGCGGCATGGGCCGAAAGGACTAAGTTTAGGATAAATGCAAAAACATGACACCGCTTAAACTAAACAACGTCATTGACAATGGCCAAGACAAGCGGAAAGGCCAGGGCAAAGACAAGAGCAAAGACAAGGGCAAGGGCAACAGAAGTGGAACCAGCAACATCAATATCAACGGCAGGAGCTGCAGCATAGTCTTTCTGTTTGCTTGTAGATTGAATTGAGGCCAGGTCAGTGTCGTGGTGAAGGGTGTGGGGTGAGGGGCATGCTAACCATGAAAATATTGCCACGAAATTAGCTTCTCATTAAAGTTTCGTTTTGGGGATTGAACAGATAAAACGCGTCCAATTTTGTGGTGAATTTATTTGTTGGTGCTGTGGCAGGTTAGTTTATGTGTACGCAAGGAGAGGTACGCCAAGTGGAAAAGAGATTGGTCGACAAAGGGTTTTCTGTCGTCTGTTTTCTTTTTGTTTTTATTTTCTGAGGCATAAATTGAGATATGCTGTTCCTACTGTTGCATAAATATGCAAATGGTTTCTTGTGGAAACTATGGAGGACACACGGCCAGCGTATGAGTGATAAATACTTATCCTTTGGCTGCGTTTTTCTTGTGATTGTTGCCTTGTTTAACATTTTTGATTTTCTAATTTAATTTAATTATGTAATGCATTCGGTTAAATGGTCGAGGTGGCCCAAAAAGAAACGGACGCAGGATGTCAGCGTACAAATGTGTAGAGTATTTCTACCAAGGACAACGAGATGTTAACAATAAACAGGTAAGGCATGACGGCGTCAACAACAATGATGGCCATAATGCAGTAACAATAAACGCGGGTTAAATGACGATATTTGTTGTGCAGGTTCGCATCCACGGTTACATATTTAAAACAACGTGTGAACCTCCTTCTACCTAACACATGAATGTGTGTGTTGGGTGTGTGTGTGTGTGTGTGTGTTTGAGTATGTAAAGGGCAGATGTGCCTCTAAGGTGCAGCAGACGACGATCTATGTACGTATGGTATGGACCGAAGCATTCTTCCCATGGCCAATGCCAATGCTAACTCAGTACTCGGCACTCACCCGGTTTAGATGAGTATCGTTTAGTTTTATGCATGTGCGTTTATTTGCGTTCATTAGCATAATTTCATTTGAACAAAACAGCCAACAAATCGGCAAATGAAACAAAAAAACACCAACGCCAAAACCAACCACAAACACCAACATTAGCACAAACAACGACAACATCACAATAACAATACCAACCTCTGGAAGATAAACACAATAGGTACATACATATGTGTGTACGAGTGTGCATTCACAGTACATGGTACATACAGATCTACTATACATGCATGTGTACATACTATACATATGGGGATGGGGAAGGGGAAGCGATGCAAAAGAATTCCACCAAAAACAAAAGATGTGGGAGGTGTGTGTGTGTGTGTGTGTGTGTGTGTGTGTGTGGTGTGGACGATGCTTATTGAAATAGTCATCAGCATATCAGCGAATATTTGCCGCCATCATCAAGAGCCGTAAATGTGTACAGCGCCAATGGGCAGGCAGATGCCGAGTCTGCTGCTGATGATGGTGGCCATCAGCCGTATTCGAATAGCCACTTCCGGCAGCGCAGCAGGCATAGAAGATGACGGCGCCTTTAAAGTGGCTAATTTGCGACTCGCCGGCCTTCTGCTTGGTTGGCTGGCTGGCTGGCTGGCTGTCTGCCTTCTTTTCCTCCATTTCCGCCGTTTGCCGTTGTCTCTCCTGTAGAGACTTTTGCATTGGCTTGGCCGCATGACTTTGTGGTCTCAAAACGTGTTACAATTGTCGCAATTAATTTCCCCCGAGGCTACATTGCACAAAGCAAGGTCGAGGCTTCGACAACACCAACGACATCGACATCGGTTTTGGTATTGGGGTTGGTGTTCGAGCTGGTGCCGCTCTTCTTGGTATCAGTCTCAGTCTTCGTCTTGGTCTAGCCGATGTTGGTCGCTGGAAAAGGCGCAGCGGAAGTGTCGTACACGTCCGCACCGGATGCGGTAAACAATTGACTATGCTTTAAGTGCAGACACTAAGTGAAATTGCATTGAATAATGTTGGGCGATGTATAGCCGGCCGGCAAGCCATAGGGCAGGCGGATAGTTGATCGCATGATGTTATGCCAGCCTGTCTGTCTGTCTGCCCGTAGTGTCTGCGTGTAAGCTTAACATATTTATACGACACTTTGACTTGAGGCTAAAGAGAGAGATTTAATTTGAAATTGAATTTCCATTTTTCGAGCATTTTTCGGAAACTTGTGACAAATTGTCACCGTGTGCACCGTCAGTAGTCAACGTCTGGGGGTAGCACGAAAGTGCCTCCCTTGGCTCTGTGTCATGGCTAATAAGCTGCGCGTCGGGCTGTTGCCAATCGCCAGGTAACACAGTTGACAGTTGTCACTTGTCAGTTGTATTTCATCAGCGTCGCGTTCGGGCTGAGTTGTGTACTTGACAGACATGACATGTGAGCACGTACGCTGCAGCATCATTGCATCATTGCGTTGGGGCGTATACGTAATGGGCATCGATACACCTACAGGCACACACACTGGTCCATGCTACTCTCCCGCTCCCTGGTCTCTTGTATGCAAATCCATAAAACTTAACCGTACGAGTGCAACCTAAACATTCAAATGCAAGTCATGCATGCGCTTAGTTACGTGCCGGGTGGCACACGCCCCTTGTACTTAGTGGGAGGGCGTGTGTGTGTCTGGGTGCCTGTTTGCGTGTGAGATTATAATGAGCCCAATGCGAAGTGCAACTAAAATGCAATCTTACAACAACACCAACACCAACAACAATATCAACAACAACAACAACAACAACAACATACATAATACAAAACCTTTGCCACTGACAACAATATACTGTTAGGTTCACTCTTGAAATTGTTGTAACTGCCAACACGAACCGCCAATGTTAGGCGTCCTCCATCCACCATCCGCCATTCGCCATCCTCCATCCGCCGTCCGTTGTTCGCCAGCCGTCGTGGATTTGTTGGCGTTAGTCATCGCCGTCGTTACCGTTTATGGCGGACGATGTCGGTTACTGCAACAGACGGCTGCGTGCAAAAATTTATTACCATAATGTGGCTGCTGTTCCTGTCAGTGCCAATATGCGACAAGTGGGCTCAACTCGACTCAGTTAAGTATGCATGTCTGTCGTCCTCGTCCTCGTCGTCGTCGTCGTTGTTGTTGCCGTTGCCGTTGCCGTTGTCGGTGCCGTTGTCGCTGTCGTCGCCGCAGTGGCCACCGCCCGTGACGCTCCGCCGGATGTACGAGCCCCTTCGCCACAATAGTTGTGATTTGCATCAGTATCCCTATCTGCAGCTGTATGGGTGGGTATCTGTTATCCTATACTCGTTTGTGCGCATGTATGCTACATATGTACATTAAATACATTCCCGTTTTGTACTTCCTGTTGTTCGTATCAGTGCATCCGCACCCGCCGTCACCGTCACCGCCACCGCGTTCACAACCTCACCCGTACCCACACCCGCACCTGCACCCCCACCCGCACTTGTGTCCTCGCCTTTGCCCCTGCCAATGCTGGTGCCGCTGGTGATGCCGCTGCTGATAATGATTATGATATGTGCGCCGGTGGCACTTGTGTTGCCACTTCAGCACGCATAAATACGCATTTTAATGGGCAACGCTGTCAAATACCAAACGCATGCATTGTGTTTATTTAAATTTTGTATGCGCGCTTGTGTGTGTGAGTGTGTGCATGTGTTGTGAAGTGCGAACTGAAGCAGACTCGACTGCAATATTTCGACAAAGCCAAAATGCGAAAATGCATGCAATTAAAAGATTTTCACAAAAAATTTCCATATGCCAAAGACATGATCTGCGCCTCATTCTCGCATATACGCATATACAACGGTCACATGATTCTTTGTGCTTAACCGAAGCAAATGCAGAAAAAAAAAAATTTATTCATTGCTTCCCTTCCATACTTCTTGCGTCCCTTACTTACGATCCAGACATTGCAGTCTTGGTATTAGATCCACAGTACCCAGTCAGATGAGAACATGAATACAATTAATCTCTTGACTAACGGCAGATTGTAAATTAAAAATGCATTAGAATAAAAATATACAAAAAAAAAAATAATATGTGTATTTAATATACATATACATATCCATATGTATATATTTTATGGAATTAATAGAAAAATATACGGTTAGGTTGCATTTTAATTTAAAAACGGGTTATTAAAGAGGGCCACAGAGGCGAAACGAATTGTAAAAATAAAAGAAAACTGATATGCATTAAATGTTGCATACTTTTCGGGGGCAATCGAGATGTTTGGAAAAAATAATTTTAAATTATGATGAAGCTGTTGAAATGTCATATCGCTCTTCCTTTGCATAAAATACATGACTACATCGATTTGCTTAACATGACCTCACGCATATTAAGCGAGTGCAGGAACGGAGCTGTGGAGGTATGATGGTAGGAGAGGAGCAGTGCGTGTGGTAAAGTGGTGAACAATTTGGTTTATATTTTATGAAATGCGCAACACTCGTAGTGTTCTCGCCTTCGTTGCTGTTTTTGCTCCTGTGGCTGTTGTTGTTGTTGCGGTTGGCATTGGCCATAACAAGCACACAATGGTTACATGCAGTACATAATAACGGCAATAGTTGCAAACATCATCAGAGAAGGAGAGTGTCAGTCAGACACACCTCGACTGCCTGCCAGCCAGGCTCAGCATGTGTCGCAGTCGGTTTTGCTGACATATATGGCTATGGCATGTTACACATGCCTGTATTTATGTATGAACCCACATATATTGCCGTAAGGTGATAAGCAAACCCGAGGATGCGCTTGACAGCTTGTGCGCGACATTTTACGCGATCCCATTCGAAGTGTTGAATTTCGCTGCTGGCCAACTGCAGATTGGGTTGCATTATTTTGCCCAATTGTTGATTTATTTTCTTATTTTTCCATAAATTGACATATCACAATTTTCTTAAGTGGCTTCATTTACAGCAAATTTCGCACCTTCTGTTGAAATCCTTGTCAATACTTTCAAAAGATATACTTATGCTGTGGAGGTGCAGATCTGAACCGAAGTTGACTTGAAATACGAAGCACACGATAAGTGAACTTAACTGAATTAATGTTACCCAAAACAAAATCAAAAACTAACAAATTTATCATTAAAAGCGAAACAAGAAAAAAAAAATTGAAATAAATGCAAAATGAGAAATGAAATGAAACGAAACGAAACCGAAATGAAGAATACAAATTATGCACATAGAAAAGAATAACGCAACATCGGTGCCGAAGAATGCTATGGCAAAAATACACAAAAACATCCGGCACATGGTCATAATGTAAATGATTCTTCTTTTTTTCGGAAACCTTCACTGTGATATTTTTGCTTTTTTATCTCAAGTTCGGTTTGTTGCTGTTGTTGTTCTTTGATTTTTGTTGTTAGCTGTAGAAAAAAAAAATAATAGAAAAAAGAGAACGAACGACAACAAAACAGAAACGAAAATCAAAAAGAAGAGAAAAACGAGTGAACAAAATAAACATGAAAACATAAAAACATTTGAGGAACTCTCAAGTTGAGCTGCCAACATATATGTATGTATATAAATCCAATCGACTTTCGATTTGTGTGCCAGCAAATCACATTTTCCATTTGATAAAGACGATGAATGAATGAAATGAAGCAAATGGGGGAAATAAGAAAGTGACGAACGCAAAGGAGGAACAAAAATTGAGCGCAACCTAAATGCCGGAGCGGGCGCTGAGCCAGGCTTGGGCGGGGCTGGTTGACTCCAAATCATGAATGAATTTATTCATGAGTTTTGTATGGATAAGTTTGCCATCAACTGAAGAAAAAAGTAAGAAACAAGCAAAACAAAACGTTTAACTTAAGTAGTAAAAAAACAAAACAAAACCAAACGAAACAAAACGAAACAAAACGAAACGTTGGTTTTGTTTTTTACTACTAAAGCCAAAACAAAAAAAAAAAAAACAAAAAAAAAATATTAACACAATAAAAAACTAGAAAAGCATGACTATAGTCGGGCACACCCGGCTATAGAATACTCTGTTTGAAATCTAAAAAAATTTAGTAAAAGTCATTGGTCGATCGTTCCTATCGCAGCTATGTGTTATAGGTTGAATATCGAAAAAAAAAAATAAACTCGCTATGCCTATGGATTAGAAGAGTCTTTGTGTCAAATTTGGTGGTTGTCAAACTAACCGAGATCCGACAGACGGATAGACGGGCAGACAGACAGACATGACTAGATCGACTCGCCTATCGATGCTGATATAAAAATATATATATTATGAGGCTTCTTTCTGCCACGCCTCTTTCTGCTTGCAGCATTTATTTGCACAACTTTAATATACCTTTTATCATTTTTGGTATAGGGTATAAAAAGGAAAAAAGAAAGGAAAAAAGGAAGAAAAAAGAAAAAAAGAAAAAAAACGAATAAAATAAAAGTAGAATTTAGTACAAATCGAAATGTGCAAACACACACACAAACACATACACACGCGCTATACACACACATATATATATATACATACGCCCACACATTCATACACATACCCCATATAACACATGTTTGTGTGTGTGTGTGTGTCGAAAGAAACACTAAAACTGCGTGCACTCGCATACGAAGCCCAAAGCAAGCGAAGAGGACTTGCGAGACGGTGGGGGAAGTTCGTGGTAACCGGTACAAATAGCCACAAAACCCCCATGTGTAGGACGAAGGACTGACATAGAAAATAAAATGTAATTCACTTTAACGTAAAATAATTATCAGATACTTATCACCGTAACAAGACCAACAACAGCAACAGAAACTGAAACAACAACAGCAATAACAACAATAACAACAATTTCAACAATATCAAGAACAACATCAATAGCAGCAAAGACCACGACGACATGCATGTAACGAAAGATTATTATGAGGATATCGAACGGAAACACAAAACAACACAACATAACACAACGCAACACTACACAACAACAAAAAAAAAAGAAAATAATAATAAAAAATAAAGGACAGAAATCAAGGGAAAAAAGCGAAATTGGCATATACATGTATGTTGTGTGTGTATACATATACTTATAAATGAAAATGGCGTCATCAGTTGTGGACAGTTCGACAGACGGTATTGTTGTCGTTGTAGTGACTGCCGTTATTTTAATGTAAAGATACTTTATGTTGAATGCGATGATGATCATGATTCTGGGTCAGCCCTGTGCCGCTGCCGTTTATTTGCTTAGACTTCATATGCTGTCCCACCTCACCACACGACTGCAGAGCAAACCATACCAGACCAAACCACTCCACGACAAGACGAAGTACGAGTATTTCCTTCAGAGAACCCAAGGAGGCCGATTGGCGAGTCAATTTAAAGCCACCTAAGCAGATAACGCTTAGTCACACATCATGGGAAAGCTGCTACCCAACCTAAAGAGACCCAAAGAGCAATAGCTGTTGTTGTCCTTATTGGTCTGCTCTGATCTGCTCAACTCTTGTGGCTTACCACTGCGCTGTCATGCGAACTGGAAATGATTCATGTCCATCAAGACCGACTAGCTTGCTTAATTTCTTTTTTTTTAAACCCTGAATTAAAGCATTTACTCTCGCTGCTCGCTGGTCTCGTCTCCTCGCTGCCATTTGTTGCGCACGCATCCATCATCGCCTTGCACACGTATTTCGCACTTATTGTACAATAAATTTGGCAAAATAAACGCAAAAGCGAGTGCTTTCGTATGCACGGCACAGAACGGCATCGCATGGCTCAGGACACTGCAGTGGAGTTAAGGACAATGCAGTAGAGTGGAGTCAAGTAGAGTGGAGTGGAGTAGAGTAGAGTAGAGTAGAGTAGGGTGTACGGTATAGGGTATAGAGTATAGGGTATAGGGTACAGGGTACAGTTTGTTGTCCAAAGGACATCTGTTCCGTTTTTCCCTTAATTTATATACAATTTTTTCCGCTTCTTTGTGTTCGGTTGGTTTGCAGTTTGGTTCTGTTCTGTTTGTTCTGTTTGCTCAGGCGTTCGAGCGTTCGGGCATTAGACCTTGGCACCACAAATCATTTATTCGTGCTGCTGTTGCTGGCGGTTATTGTTCGTCGGTGTTTGGGCGGTCTGGGCGGACTTCAACCTTGCGGGAGTAGGGTTGTGTCGCCAACCAATTGCCATGCGCAAAAATCAAACAAAAACCATTTAACATATTTTCCAACCAATTTTTACTTATTGATTTATTTTCGTTTCGTTTTTTCTACACTCTCCTATGCCATGAAAGGAATGAGGAAGTTTCAACACACCTCACCACAGCTAATGCCGACAACAACAATAAAAAAGCACGCCAAACAACAATAAACGGCCAAACATGCGGGCGTGAACATGAACGCTGACACGGACACGGTCAGAGTCACAGACAACAAAGGCAACACTGACCTGGACCGAGACCGGGTCCGGACGGCCGACAACCGTCATTGAGAGGAGCAGCGCAAGCGTCGGGTGGTCGCCGCACTGGACCATAACGCTGCCAGGCGCGCAATTTCAAAGCAGGTAAAAACCGAAAGTTATTGTTATTGTATCGTATATCGTGTATGGTTTGTGCGGGTATCTGCAATTTGTAGGCAAACATTTATTGCAGTAATTCCTATTGACACTTGATATTGCTGTTGTCGTTGCTATTACCCCCAAGTATTATCCAGTAAATGGAAATGAGGCACACTTCGCTGCCATGACGAGCGAGTGACACAGGCATTCGTGTATGACAATGAGAGCGGCACTGCAAGCAGATCTGAAAATCTGCTTATCAGCACTAAATACTGCCTGAAGGTCGACGTAGTGCAGCGCTCTCACTCACTCCACAGTGGTCCGCGTGCCCGTGCCTGTGTCCATGCTTGTGTTCCTGCCCATGCTCCTTGTCCACACGCATATAATTAAGTTCGCTGTTTATCTGTATAACCTATCGCACTTTTGGCAAACACCATATACACACCACACCACACATACATCGCATCGTGCTAACAAAAGAAAAAAAGAAAAAGTAAAAAGGAAAAAAAATGAAACCAAATAAGGCAACATTTATTTTATTTATTTTTCGTGTTTTTTATACGGCAAACGTTTTGAAACGAAACACGACTTACACGTATTTATATATTGTATTTAAGCCAATGTAAGCCGATTCCTCACCCCCACACACACACACGCACACACCTACACGTACCCATACATGTATGTATATAGACACACGTAGCTCTATGCACAATGTTCGTAAGTACTGCGACTATGCAGGTTACCTCTGTGGGCCAAATTTTGCACTACTTGGTCGTGCTTGGAACCCAATGTACACTGCGCTCAGCGCGCAGGACGATGTGACACGGGCAGGACGCAAGCGCCGCTCGCAAATCCGCAGGGAGCCCTTAAGTTGAATTAACGAATTTAACTTCACCTTTGGCATGCAAATCAAATAAACTCAAATTCCGGACCCAGATTGTGTCCACACACACAAATCGATTGGTGCGTCTCGTTGCCGTTTTGTGCTCGCCGCTGGTCCCTAGCTTTTGGTCGCCGGCTGGTGCTGAGCATCGATACTTCTATGGAAACGAATTGCCTGCCGTGCTGGCTCTGCTCTCGGTTGTTTTTTTTTCTTCTTTATTTCTTCTTGGTCAGCTTGGTTTGATTTGTTCCCGTGCATAATAAGGCGCGGCATTTATTTTGTTTTTATTGTTTTATTATTTATTTATATTTTAAACGCCACATATGCGAGTATTTTGTTTTTGTATGTCGTTCAGGTTTCTTTTCCACATGCTTTCTTTTTTGCCTCACTTAGTTTTTGTGTATTTTATTTGCTCTTACTATATAACTGCATTGTGAAAAATAAATTGTAATAAAATTCAAGAGAAAAAAACGAAATTCTCATTTAAAGATTTTGCATAAAAGCATTCTTCTTTTAACACCCGTGTTTGCCTTCAACCCGCACCCGTATCCAGTCCACACTAAAAGGATGGTGGCCAAATGCAGCAATACGCTCTGAGCATTTGTAATAATGAATGTTTGTTTGGTTGTTCCACTGTGTGTGTGTGCCTGTATGTGTTCGTGTCCTTCTTCCTTTTTTTCTGCTTTATAAGAGACCACAAAAAAAAAAATGTTTTTTTCCACTCAAGCGTAAAAAATACTTTTTATCCTGTGGGTTGCATAACTTCAAAATCAGAAAACAAAAGAAAAAAAAATATAAAATGATATAAAATAAAAAAAAAAAATAACACTGGAAAAAAAGAAACAAATGACACCATAGTTTAAAAATATATGCACACATACTGATGTACATATGCATACTCGGCTGCATACTATAAGCAAGAATTGTACGTATTTTTGTTGTTGGTGTTGTTGCTGTTGCGATTACTTTTATTGAACATTTTGGTGTTGTTTGCATACGGTTTATTGCTTGATTTTCATGCAATCTCCTCTGGCTTGCACACCTACGCACGGCACCGCACAGCAGTAGCTTGGCTCAGAGTAGCTGAGTCCTCCTTCCTCAAACACCGCAAATCCAGTCGAACTGCCCGAATTCCTCTCGGCCAACATGCTTGGCTCTCGTTTAAGCTGGCACGTTGCTATTAGCTTTTGCTTTTGCTTGTTTGTGCATGAGGCGCAAACACTGCGTATGAGCAATTTGAACAAAATGTTACGCATACGCACGGCAAGCTGCGCGTGAAAAATACATTTGGCAATATTTAAAATCAATTGCGTACATTTGCTCAGCCATTATACGAAACGAAACGAATCAAGTTCAATTTGCTTCGAACGCAAACGACGCTTCTACGCATTTCCAACTGCTGACTCCTGGCTCCCGGCTGCTGACCCTGGCTGCTAGCTGCTCGCTGAAGGCTGTTGGCTGTTGGCTGCTGCATGTGGAATGTTGATTTATTTCGAAAAGCTGCCAGGGTGATTGACTCGATCGACTAGGCTGTCTGTTATTGACAGGCAGCATCTGGTCATAAATATGATTTTGTAATCAATTTACAAAATGCAACAAAACACTCGGAACAACGATTTCGCACTTGGATTTCACCTTTTTACCTGCTCACAGTGTTTCGCGCAGAATTCGCTACCCAGGTTAAACAGCGATGTAACACATTGTGCGGTTTAGTATAGAGTAGCCACGCTCATGCACGCCACAGTGTCAACAACGCTCAGAACAGCACCGCACTGCACCGCTCCTCATTGCATCGCATCGCACAGCTAATGGCCGAAATTGAAATCGAAAAAATGGTCACTGCCCTGAACATGGCAAGAAAGGAACATCATAGCATTTTGTAACACAGCGGAGAAGAGCAGAGCAGAGCACAGTTGGGATTTAGTATTTTAATTTTGTGGTTATGATTCGGCACACACATACAGCCATCCTTTTTGTTGGCCATACTCGCACTGCGGAATGCCAGCCATGCCAGCAGTAAGGCAGCAAGGAACGCATTTTATGAGTGGCAGGCATAAGCGAAGCTGTCGCCACACACTCACTCACACACACACTAACACACTAAATCACGCTCTCGCTCGCTCAGCTGCAAGAGTGGCCGTTCAGACGTTGACCCCTGCCATGTTCATGGTCTTGCTTGCTCACTGATGTGGGTGGGCAAGCAAATACGCAAAATCATCGAAAAGTGTCGCAGAAGAGGCAGTCGGCCTGAGTCTGTGGAAAATACGCATACATCGATTTTTGTGTTTTTTTTTTGGCATTTGAATTTGAGGTCCTGGTAAGTATTGTGACTGTTGCCACTCGACGGGATACACTTTTCTGGATGTCGCTTCAAGGTTCGCATCTGGCTCAGATCAATGATACCAACATCGATGGGCCGCATGCATCTGCCATCTGTTCAATCCTCTGCGCCAGTTGGCCACTTCGCTGCAGCAATTTTGAACACGTTTTGTAGCGGCGGCTGCACCCTTGACCCGTTCCGTGCTTTTCGCTATGATTCCATTTATTTATTCCTACTTTAAATTTTTTTATCATTTGCATTCATTCTATAAATTAAACGAAAATGTCCCAAGTGAGATTTATCCAAATTTAAAGTTTCTTTCCTTTTTGTTGTATTTGCTGCGAGTCGGAATAATGTTTTTGTTTTTATAAAACCATTTGTAATGCATAACAGCTGCAGTACACACAGACACAGCAGTTGTCGTTTGTGGCTGGGCGTGTCGTAGCGGGATGGGCCGAAATGGATCGGGGTTGTGGATGCGTTGGCGTAGCACTAGGAATGGTACTGATTTTTATTTGTTGAGCATATGACTAGAGAGAGCACAGAATCGTTTAATAAAAAAATGATTAATAATAAAAATGAGGGGGCGAATGCATAAAAGTCGACCGACCGATGCGTTGTCGCACTCATTTACACTACATACTGCCGTTGCCTTCCCTTCCTCCTGTCAAGCGTCATGCATGTGTGGGCTTGTGCAGACGCTTGCCACGCCGAGTTGGCCATGCTGTGAGTTTGTGCGTTCGCGCGTTCACTCGCGCAAAGGCAAATATTCAAGCGCAATAAATTATGCAAAAGTATGGCAACGCGCCTGGAAACGAAAACAACAAAAACAATACATACGAGTGAGTATAAACAAGAAAAGCAAAAAAGTAACGAAACGAATCGAAACCAAGCCAAGCCAAGCCAAGCCAAGCCAAGCTACGGCAAAGCAAATGCAAAAGCAAAAGCGAAAGCAATTGCCATAAAATGCGAATTTTACTTTACTTGCTTTGCCTTCCTTTGCCTCTGCCTTTGCACATTTCCTGTTCTAGTTCTTGTTTTTGTTTTGGTGCGTTCGCACAATTGAAAATGAAAAGCTGGCAACATTTATTTAGGGAAAATCCAAAGAAGCTGCCAAAAGAAAACAATGAGAAAAATAGCGCAAATGTGATTTGAAATTCGCAATTCGATTTGTTTTTCTTCATTTTTTCAGTCTTTTCATTTTTTTTTTGTATTTTTTGTTGTTGCATATTTTTGGTTTTTTTTTTAGTATTTTTTTTTGTGTTGTTGCTTTTGTTCGTTGTGGGCTTTAACTTTGTGAGAAAGGTTGCGTTCTTGTGTTCTTGTGTTCCTGCGTTCCTGCGTTGCGGCGGCTTTTAAATAGAATTTATGATGAATTTCGAGAACGCAAAATAGGCAATTATAATAAAATTCGCTGATTTAAGCGTTTCGCCCCCTTAGCACGGGTTCCCTATTGGGGTGTGCTTCGGCAACGGCTTTTGCTTGTGCTGCTGCTTCTGCTGACGCACACCACTCGCATAAAATATGCAGAGATTCGTTTCTGAAGGCGCAGCATTTGTGTGCTGCTGGTGGTGGCGCGATATGCTTACTCGATGTATTTGTTAAGCCATCAGCTATCAGCCAGGAGCCAGGAGCCAGAAGCCAGCAGCCAATGCCATGCAGCAGCTTATCCGATTTGCCTTAGTCGCCGGTCGGTCATACGAATATGTAGCCGGGCCGGAACAGGGTCGCGCGATCGCATGCGAAGTTTCTCAAGTTCCGTTTTCCCTTTTTAAAATATTTTGCTGGGCTTTTAAGCAATTCATTCGACGGTCGTTAATGTGCTTTTAGGCGCGTGATTTAACTTTCGCATCAGCTCCTCACCAATTGGTTGGCCATTAAACTGTAGCCATGCTCTTGTGGGCGGTTAAGTCTTCTGCCGCCTCGGCATATTATTTGCACAACAATTGTTTTAAGGACATGTATCAGCAACAGCAGCAACAAAAACAAAGCTCATTATCAGAATGAAATTAACTCAGCAAAATGTCAGCAGCAAACATTTTCGCTGGCATCACATTAGCTCTGGCTCTCACATCCGCACTCAATCTCGCGTCCACATTCGCATTCTCATTCGCAGTCGCAGTCACAGTCACAGCCGCACTGTCCGTAGTTTTTCTTGATATAAATAAATTTTTTAGTCGCTGCTCTGCACGTGGCTTTGACAATTTGTTGCTAACGTAAACAAAAAACGAGACAAATACAAAAACAAGAGCAAAGCAATACCGAGACAGTACCGCAAGAAATCAAATAAATCCACATTCCTTTTGACTATGTATGTATGTATGTATGTGTGAACATACATGTGCGCTCATATGCATACGAAAGTGCATGTGTGTGTGTGTGTGTTGGTGTGTGTTTTTGCCTGTCTTCTATATAGGAGCCTTTATCAGTACATCAAATTGGGAATAGCTGATAATGGATACATCTAATACAGTTTTTACTAGATAGACAGTTCAGTTAATGCTTGAATACCGTAGATATGAGGAAGATTTCGGCGGCAGCTGAACGTGGTCCATTTTTATACCCGAGCAATGCCGGGTACTTTGGCTAGTGCATAAATGAAAAACATGAAGGCAGATTTCATGTGAATGCGCTTCGGGTGTGCAAAATTCGCTGAGCTCTGCTGTAATGGTCGACGCGATTGTGTGCGTGTGGGAGTGGGTGTGGGAGTGGGAGTGGATGTGGGTGTGTGAGTGTCAGTGTGGGAGAGTGGTCTTGTGTTTGTGCGGCGTCGGTTTTTGTAAAAATGTCAGGAAGTCAGTCAGTGAAAATGCCGTTGCTGCTATTGTACTTGCTAACATATAAAAATCAATTAACCAAATGCCAGACGCAGTTGGTCTGTGTCGCCTGTGCGGGCTTTTAACTCTTTACATTTTATTACTACGCATATTTGTTGTTGGTGGTAGTGGCGGCGGTTTTGTCGTTGCCAACAATGCGTTTGTTGTTTGTCGGTTTTGTTAAATATGAATATCGCATAAAGGTGTAACATCGCAACAAAATGCGAGAGGGACATGAAGAACGGGGCCATGGAAATCTGTTGGCCACAAAAGGAGCTGATGCGAACAGAGAGAAGGGGTATTTAACGAGGTTGATTTGGGTTTCTGGACCGGAAGTGGTTTGTTAATTAGAATAATTAGTACAAATTAGGCTGATGTCGAATGGCAGCCGCCGTTGGGCTCATCACCGCATCACCGGGCGCCCAATGAACTCGATTCTTGTGGCCGTTGTTGTTAAAATCGATAGGGGGAGTGTGCATGTGATAATCATTATTGGTGATTGCGATTCGTTTGTTGTTTCTTAAATTCTTGTTGTTGCTGTTGTTATTGTTGTAGGTTGTGTTAATGAGTTTGCACACCTTGGCAGAGTTCGCACTCCGTGTGGATGCGAGTCGCAAAAAGGTCTGACGCAGACTCACTTGCGTGTAACCCACGCACATTTTCTGCTACCAATGCTCGGGCCACCGCATGCTAAGCAGCAAGCAGCCAGTGGGAAGTGGGGAGTACTGAGTGTGGCAGGTAAAGTTTTACCTGCACTTAAACTGAACATTACGTCACACTTGGCCAAATCTCCTAGATCATGCCACAATTTCAATGAGTTTATTAGGGTATGCCCAGGCCAAGGTTGCCAGCAGCGTACTGTCAGCCCACTGCGCTCCATGAACCGCCGGCAACTGACTAAACTCCAAGACGTGGACATATTTCAGTTAGCGGCGTGTCCTCGTACCACAAATGCGATGGATCCGCGGTACGATAACACATGCATTCACGGAAAGTATTAACTGAACAACAGGCACAAAGAAGCTCAGGTGCCAGGGAATGCGGCGGAGCTGTCGCGACAGTCAGAACTCAAAGGAGACCACAGCAACAGCCCTAATAAACAAACAAGCCACGAAGAAAGCGTGCAAGTCAGCAGGCTAGCGGCAGGCGGGCGGCAGACGTCAGGCGACGGCGAAAGGACACTCTTCTGCGTGTAATTCCACGTCAAAGTAAGAAGCGAGCGACGCGGGGCGCAGTGGCACGCCAGGACGCACCGGCAGTAAAGGGTTCATTTAATTCTATCGTCTTCAGTGTTGCCGTGCATTGTTGGAAGCATGTTTCTCCATTCTTTCCGCGATTTGTGCGTCGTCTTTTGTGCTGCGCATGGTATTTCCCTCTTCGTAAGACTTTTGTGGCAGAAGATTAGTTTGGCTTTTTTGCTTGGCTCCGCCGTAGGGCGTTCCAGCCTCGCACTTGCTGAATGACGCGACCTTCGCTCAGCTTCTTATTTCGTCTGCTATACCTTTTCTTTTCGCTGACTCTTCTCTGCTGTGCTGTGCTGTGCGTGTCCGGTACTTTGTCAACTTGTTCGCCTATTCGCCAGTTTGTTCATTGTTTTGACCTTTTGTCGCTTTGTGACTGGCGAACTGTTAGTTAACCGCAGACTTACACAATTTTGCTTAGTTTTTATTTTAAGTTGTGCCGGATTTGTATTTAGTTTAGACTGCTTAGATATGCGATTCTTATTAAGGAGTTGTTTTGCAGATAGCGGAAGAGCTTTATATTGCGGTTTTGATATTTTTTCTTTATCTAAGCTAACTTGAAACAATCGGAGTCAGAGTTCCGATATAGCATAAATGCTGCGATTTCTCAATCTGCTTATAGAAAGAGTGTGATCCAACGTTATATGCTGTGTTTGCTTGAGAGAATTTGATAGGATGAGGCATTGGAGCGCAATTTAGAGGTCGAAGATTTGGTATTGCTACTCACCTCGTTGTGGTTTACAGTTTTTGTTGTTATGGCAAAACAAAGATCTGCTATAAAAATGATTACGGTGCAGGACATGTTAATGGCTGTCATTCGAACCCTCGTACTCGTATGTTGAGTATTTGCTGCTTGACTTCCGGTTATACCAAGTTCTCTACTTAAACCGATTCAATTACTTCAACAATAACAATAACAACAAGAAGAACAAATGCTATAAGTACAAACATTACTGCACAAAAATTCATAAATGTACGTTTAAGTGTCGGTTCGCAAAGCGCCGCATAGATTCAACATAAATGTTAAATTTTGCGCATTAATTTCATATTCCAAGGAAGCGAAACGGCGTAAAGCGGAGCAAAACCCAACCTCGGCAAACATAAAATTTTATTATGACGTTTTGCGTAAGATTCCACTCTGCTCACTCCACACTCCACGCTCTTCACTCTCCACTCTTCAGTACACAGTAAATCGTGCGCAAAGAAGATGGGAGACAGCGGTGCAGTGCGGTGCGGTCAGTTAGCATGTTGGACAAATGGGAAAGGAGCAATAAGCAAAAAAACTTAAAGACCTGCATTGGATATTGTAAACGAATGCCGAATGTTTTCAAAGCAACATTCCATTTGCTTTGCGTCCACTCTAGGGTATAAGGGACATATTCGCAGTGCAAAAGAAACCCAAAAAAAAAAGAGGAAAATAATAATAAAAACAAAAAAAAAAAAAGGAGGAATGCGCCAAGCATAAATGCCGAGTTGAAAACGTCGCACACAGTCGAGTCAGTATTGTTGTTTTTTCGTGTGTTTGTTGTAGGTTGTTGTATGGTAAGCGAAGTCATCTGAAATGAACTGGTTTAGGACCAGGTGTGTTGATATGCGTGGGGCGCGGCAGGGGCGCGAGTGTTATTTTGGATGTGGCCATGGTGTTCCTACATAGCTTTGTTGACGTGCTTGACGTCGAGTACAACGAAATTGTTGCCAAATGTGTTTTTGAGTGTTTTATCTGTGTATGTGTATGACTGTGTGTGTGTGTGTGTGCATGTGTGTGTAGAATCTGCACGGTACTGAGTTTTGTCAGTATTGCGTTTGTCGGTGTAGTTCCTTGTTTTCGCACGCGCCTGCGACTGTGTTTTGGACCGCTGCAATTGCTTTGAACGAAACGACGCCCAAAGGGAAATCAATACATGTTTAGTCTAAAACTGAATGGTCGAATGGTGAATTGGAGAAATGGCAAAGCTGCCAACAGTTGACATCACTTGAGCTTTGTGGTAAACGGAAGTGAAAACGTCAGACAGTGCGGTAAGGAAGCGGAACTTGGCCAAGTGTTGCGTGCAGACGGACAGCGAAGTTCAGGTGGTCAAGCTGGCGAAGCTGGCGGCGGTCATTGCGTCTTTCATTGACCAAGGCCGAAAGCTGCAATAACACAACACAATATAACATTGAACCTAAGGAAATGATTTCTGTTAAAGCGCTGAGAAAATTGAAATAAGACACAAGTGAAAAATAGCAGAAAATAATAGAAAAAAGGCAAAAGGAAATTAAACCCTACAAACTGGCATCGCATTAAGCAGAACGGAATACAAATCATTTTAATGCCAAGATTAAGCAATTGCAGCAGTTTTTATTAGCTATTTTATGCCATATTGCCACTATGTGTCGTTAACAATAACAGCAAACACAACAACTACAATAACAACAATGCATAGCGAATAGGAACAAACTACGCACGCTCACCCACAAGCACCGCCACTAAAGCTCCAAGTCAAAAGAAAATCGCTTTTACGAGCACTAAATGCCAAAGCGGCAAATAATCTCAGCGCTCAGTGTTCGGAGCTTGGAGAATGGAGCTCAGCGCGCTTTTTATGACCACCGAACTGCAAGCGACATAATAAATGAACGTACTCCTATACTCACTTGTACGTGTATGCTCAAGCTATGCTACAAGTACGACAATGACAACTACAACAAAAACAATGACAACAACAACGAGTACGAGAACGAACACGATAACATAGCATTACATTGCCGTCGCAGTTTCATCATTCATTGCTGGGTCATACCCGGTGACATCCGGTTTTCCTTCCCTTCCCTTACATTACCATCCTCTTTAGCTTTTCCATTTCCCTTCTTTTCGGTTTATTTTTAGTTTTGTTGCTATTGTGCCTACACAGCGTTTGCTTTTGCGTTAGTTTAAGCATTAACTAAAGTGCATAACTCCGACTCAAACTCCAACTCTAGTAACAACATCAACAAACACAACAACAACGACAACAACGACAACAACATGATGTATGTATGTACATAGATCAGAGAAACGGCATTCCAATAAAATGGAGAGAGAGGTGGGATTGGAGGAAAAAGAATCCGCAATATTCGCAAAAGGTGTTGGCGCGTGACCTCACTAGACGCTCAGACGCTCATCGAAAAGCCATGAAATGGCAAAGCTTCAAATTCCACTATAAGTTGCGCTATAAAATTGATACCGGCAGGCCAAAGGACCCGCTTGGCTTTTGCATCATCACAAGACTCAAATCGCACCCCACACCAAATCATATACCACACAGCACACAACACATCCCGCCTTGTTGCCAGCCGCAGCGCGGACATGGTACGAAAATATGGGGACAAGAGTTCGGGATGAATCTAAATGGCTGAGCTTCTGTCGGGCTCATAAAAAACCCAAAAATCGACAGCCAATAAGCAAAGCGGAGTTGAGGTTCTCCTTCGTCAACTGGCACGTGTATCTGATGCTGCTGCCACATGGCTCTCAGAGTTGTCCACTTACTGTTTTATGTTCACTCAAGGCACGAACTTTGCATTCGCTTTTTCATCGTGATTCGGAGTAAGTCTGACCATTGAACCTTATGGAGCGGGTCGGGGCTTAGATCAACTTAGCTTTAGCTTCAGCTCAACTGTTTAAGGCAAATTTTTCTTTAGTTATGCTTCCTGTGACGGCTTTGATTATGATTTGGCCATTGCTTACTTCGATTGCGAGGCAGTAGGTCGCAATTAATGCAGAAACTTACAAAATGACAATGCAAGTTTAAGGCACGACTCCTGCAATGGAGTACTCTGGAAACCGCAAACCACAGGCAATGAACACATAAATCTGCATCCGATGCTTCTTGGCCAATATCAGAGTCCACGTATGTGCAATAATCGAGCTCATTTATGGCCACAAATTGCGTCTCTACGAGTACATCAACACGTTCATGCTGCTGCGCTTCTGTGCTTTTGTGCTGCTGCGCTTCCTCGCACTTGTACCTGGGCACTTGCCACTCTGCAGAATCCAGCTTACAAATGCAAAGTATGTACATGTATACTGGCTTGTGCATACCTGGGGCAATCGATTTTATTTAAATTTGTTCCGTTGGCTTCCATCCATGCCAGCTTGAATGAATTTCCATAAAATTTCGCCACCATTTGTAGAATATCTTAAACAGGCAATGCATCTCGGTACACGATCGACTGACACTCTTTGTATGTATGCTGCATGAGAGAACTTGGTGGGAAAGCCTAAGTGCAGGTGGCAGAAGTAAAACCGGCGGAATAAAGGGCCACTGAATGCCGCTAAAAAACTAAGCACATCAAAACAGGATATAACAGGATACAACGCTCACATAACTCGGGTCAGTCGCTTTGTTGTCTTGTGTGGGGTCTATACAATTTCATCTTTTCTCTTGATTTTCATTTTTACTTTTACTTTGACTTGACTTTCAATTAATGCACATTGAATGAAGTTGCTCGCTGGTCGGTGTGAATCGGCTGCTGCAGCTGAATGGCTTGGCCAGCTCTCAGAGGCAACTATTGCATGAAGTCGCTTCACACGTGTGTCCATGTGTGGGTGTGCATGTGTGGGTGTGCATGTGTGTTTTAAGCCAACTCTTTGAGTGTTTGCGTGGCAGCGGTCGTTAGGCATTTTCGTTAACGCATTTTAGTCGAGGCTGAATTGTGCCTGACACGAGCAGCAACACAAGCTGCAGCAGCTGCAGGAGCAGATCCAGCAGCTGCCGCCGCAGAAACGAACAAGTTTATGGAAATAGTTGAGCACATTTTGCAAAAATTTTTAATGCCTGGTCACTCCACTGGTCGGACAACTAGACAGATGCTCAGCAGGCCTCTTGGCCAATCCCAGCAGATGCTGCTGCTGCCGCCATACGTTTAGCTTCTTATTTTGCATGCATGCAAACGCTTTTCTAACTATGTATCTATTTTGCAATATAGCATAGGCGAACTCACTCACGCACACAAACACACACACACACACACACACACACACGCACACACTGCGTATATACACGCTGGTAAGGGTAAAATACTTGCGTTTGTAATCATCTGTCTGCACATAAAGTGAATTGCAGGCAATTTTAAAGTCAACTATTCTGTTAAGAAGAACATTTCCCATACAAAACTTTCTAGAAAACAATTTTCACTTTGCTTTGCTGTGCTTTTGTTTTTGTTTGCTAGCTTCTCTTTTATTTTCCATTTTTATCGCATTTTATGCAGTCAAAGTAACCGCAGAGATAAAAAAGAATAATAAAAATATGCAAATAAAGTGATTGGCCGAGTGAGGCGGAAGAGACAGAAGTAGAGGGAGAAGGTAGCGCGTGGGTGATATGAGAGCAGCTTCTATTAGAGGCCGCATGCGGTTCTATTTTAAACAGTTTGCATTTACCTAGTTATGGATTTTGAGTGAATTCAACTCGGACTCATTTTCTTCTTTTCCACTTTTCCCGCTTTTTAATGGCAAGTGCTCATCTGTTTTCTAAAATTGTAAAGTCCCAGTAATATGAGATTCAATTTACTGCCTTTACTATTATCCGTTCTTTTTGGTACTATAAGTCTTGCCTTTGCTCAACTTTCTTCAATTAATGACGTTTGCTCTTTGTGCTCTATACGAGTACAAGAGTTAGTGAGGGGTAAGTTGATGGGAAATCACGACGAGATGTTTAACCCGCCTTGGAAACCGATTATTACATTATTAATATGACATTATGAAGACTAATGCCTGCTTTGCGTCGAGGGCAAGGTCAAACGAAATATTTTTGGTTTTTTCCTTGTTTTTTTTTTCTCTGTGCCATGTTGTCGATTTCGATGTCGTTGCCGTTGCCGTTGCCGTTGCCGTCATTGTCGTCTTTGGTTGTGGGTTGTTGGCTGTTGCTTGGCTCTGTTGTCAAAACCACTTTGATGCGTATATCGCTATCGCCTTTGCTTTACCAGTTACAGTTACAGTCCCAGTCTTTGGCTCTGTCTGTATCTGTATTTCTGTCGTTGCTGATATCGATACCGAGACCGATGTCGACGTTGGTATGGACATTAATTTTCCATATTTTGATTTATAAATTTTTAAATTGACCGCAAATCATTTAAAACGCTTTAACACATGCTCATGACAAAATGTTTATCTGCTGTGCCATAATAAAACCTAATCTCACAAGGGACTTTGGCGAGCCGAGTGTTTCACTTTTATCCCGCACATCAGCTAGGCAGCAATTCAACGTTAGCCGCCCGCTTGACCGCAGGCCTACTTCGTATGCCACAAATTGCTAAAGAACTCAAAGATAAAAAATCCCTTTTCAATTTTTGAGGCAGGCGTTTGCCCGCATCACTGTTCGCTTGCTTGCCTAACAGATTGCCTGTCTGCGTTTTCTGCCTTGAAGGTCTGTCTGTCGGTCTGTTGGTCTGTCGGTCGTTTGGGCGGACGGAATTTATTATTAAATGGAAGGGTTAGTACACGATTTGAGCCAACTTGAGCCACTTGCGGCAACCTTTCGT
Source organism: Stegana nigrithorax (assembly GCA_037044495.1). Taxonomy (NCBI): domain Eukaryota; kingdom Metazoa; phylum Arthropoda; class Insecta; order Diptera; family Drosophilidae; genus Stegana; species Stegana nigrithorax. Next base: position 2,703 of record JBAMBQ010003087.1, on the reverse strand, counting down.
CTGTTCAGGCGGCCAAATCCAAAGATGTTATGGATTATGTATGCGCAATATTTCTTGAATGAGTTTTGTGCTTTTTAAGTAGTACATACACATACAAACTCACACACCTAAGAACACTCACGCCCCTTCGCATACACAAACACACATCTACTGCATAGAATAAAATTTATGCATAATTTTACAGTTATGCAATCGTGGCTATGCCAAAACTTCACTTCACTCAATTTTATTTTTGGGTTTGGTACTTTTTGTTAGAACACAGAACAGACAACAGAAGCAAAAAAAAAATAACAAAAAAAGAAAAGAGAAACAAAGCCTTCAAAAATTAACTTAAACAGTGACCAGAACAAATAAACTTGTTGGCTTGCGGACTTGGTTTGCAGTGTGGCAGCATGGCAATCGGGATTATCGCTATTTTGGAAACTATTGTTGTTATGACCCTTTTAAGACTTAGAATGAGCGAATCGGTCAGTACATTTCCACCATAGCACGATAGAGATAGAGAGGGGTTGAGAGTAGACCGATACTTGTTTGACAAATTGTTAGTCTTTGTTTTTGAAGAGTGCTTAGCAAGCAACTAAGCCTGCCATTACAAGGGAGTTTTTGCAGTAAAGTTCGGAAGTTCCTTGCGATATTTAAAGTTCGACGGCTTCAAAAAAACCAAAGCGAAGCAAGCGCTGGCCATAGGCACACACGGCCGCCATAAATTAGATCGAAGTATTTTAAATAATTTATTGAAAATTCTTCGAGCTCAATAAGTAATTTATTATGTGATACTGTATAGTTAACGAGCAAAGGGACTCGTTTGGCAGGACAATGCATTTGCGTAGGGTCCCTCTCAGTTCCGGTTAGCTGCGGCGTGGCTTCCATAATTTTTGCCGCAGCAGCAAAAAGCTTTTTGAGAAACTCCTCCACTTCACTGAAATGTGCCACCTTGACAACGATAAAACTGAAGACATGATCGCTCTGTGAACCATTTAAACTCCCCACCAATGCTGGCTGTCAGACGCTCTCGTTGCAAGTAATGATTTCTTAATTACTCGGAAGTTAATTGAATTCGTATGCAGGACTTTTTCTATCCTCTTACAATGTTCGTTTCATTTCGCAGCCATATTTAATTCGCTTGGCTTACGCTCACTTTTGGCAATGCTAGTGTCTCTGCTTCTTTCCGCAGCTCCGGCTGCTGCTGCTGCTGCTGTTTTGTACAGGTGTGCGTGTGACATTCTGAAAGTTTTAAGCGTGCCTTTTCTTTTACGCTTTTTGCTTCCACGTCATTTTGCTTTCATTTCTGCTTGAGTGAATTGCTCTGTATACTCTCTCTTTTTCTCTCGCTCTCTTTGTCTGTGGTGCTGCCTTTTCGCTAGTTTGATATGCATTGAAAAATACATATACATATTTATTTGTTTTTAATCTGTTTTTAAGCCTCGCCCGCATCACTGCACTGCCGTCAACACTCACACTCGCACACTCTGCGCCGCTCATCGCGGTGTGCAGTGACGGCAATGAAAACGATTTTGTTGTTTTTGCTTTTGTTACCGATTTTGATTCTTTTTCCAATAAGCCGTCGTTATTATTACACCAAAACGGAGCTTTACTAAAGCACCAACTGAGCGATCAAACGAATGCGCAGCTGTTCTCCCTTGACTTTCATTTTCGTCATGACATGCTCTAGCCTCCCGTTGCCAACATCGGCGCCAATACACCGTCATTGCCATTGCTATAGTCGCCATCGATGCTGTCGTAGCCGCTGCCATCCTGCATTGCTTCTCCTCGACTCATTTGGCTCAACTTTCGCTGATAGTTTTTATGTTTGTTGGCACTGTTGTTGCCCACCTCTGCCCTTGCCGCTGCTCCAGCCACTGCCTCAGCCACAGACACTGCGGCTGACATTGCCTCTGCCATTGCTGTTGATGTTGTTGTTGTCGTTACTGCTATTGCTGTTATTGTTGCTGTTGCTGTTGCGTTTGGTGTAATAATGTTTTAACGGCAACGGATGCAGTTTATTTTCATTGCCTTCGTATATCCTTTTTGTCTTCATTTTACTGGCGCTGGCGCTGCCGTTGTCGCTGCTGTCGTCGTAGTCCTTCGCGTCGTTATCGCAATTGTTGTTTTTGGGCATGCTGTTTAAACCTTTTTTTGTTGTTGTTTCTGCCTCAATGCTTCATAAAAAACATGAAAAAAAAAAATTCAAAAATGAAGCAGATCAGAAAAAAAATAAAAAACGAAATACATAAGTGAAACATGAAACTTTGCAGATGCATATTGCGTTATTAAAAAAACAGTAAACAGAAAACGAAACAAAAAGAAAAATATTGAAAAAAGAATTCAAGTTGGCCGAGGAAAAGCACCGACAGCCAACTTCAGCGTTAAGATGAAAATCGATTGCGTATAAATATTATGTGTTTTCATATTGAGATTACGCACACCTCGTAGCCTGTCTCAGTCTCGCTGTTGTGCTCTGACTCCTTTGCTCTGCCTGTGCAAGTCGCTTATCCACTCTCCGTCTCGCGGGCATTATGGCAAAACCGCACACGAGAAATGAGTCAATATTGGAGGCAAAGTAAATGCATGAACGAACGTGCCTGGAAGGCACCAAATATAATCTTTATTAATATGTGTATATTGAAATAAATACGTACGGGCAGATAGAGCGAGAGCAACAGAGAGAGCAAGGACGTGTGTGCCTGAGTGTGTGTGAGGGAG
>JBAMBQ010003086.1:0-43697 GCA_037044495.1 Stegana nigrithorax | reverse complement strand
TAATTTGCATCCCACAGTCACCCTGGCGAGTGCAGCCGCACAGAGAAAGAGTTGACGACTGCCGCTCGACGTTCAACGTTCAACATTCGTTGTTCGCCGGTGACGATGTCGATGTCGGTGGCATCTCGTCTGTTGCTGCTACTGCTGCTGCGACAAGCACCCTTTGACCCTTCTCAGAGGACTGCATGCACAGTCAACCCGACCACGGTGAGGCTCAGACGGCGACGCAAGCAACGAACCAAGCCACCGATATGATGTTTGTATCAAATTAGTGTAAGCTGTTTCCATACACCAAACATTCCCGTACACCGGTTCTTGTCTGCAGTTACGTTTGCTTTACTTCAGCTTCGGCTTCATCTTCAGCTTCATCTTCCTCTTCTGCTGCACCATCATTTTCTTCTTGCTTTTTTTAATGAAATAAGTTCCTTTTACGTAGAAAATTTGAATTTTTTCGGGCATTTTTTTTTTTTTTGCTTCTTTATTTTATTTAATGAATTTTTTTTTCCGCAAGATACGTTTCCTACGGTGTGTTGCCAGATTCATCCTTTGTTTTTTTTTTTAACCCATTTTTGGGTGCCTTTTTTGTTGCAGTTGTTGTTGTTTGCTGCTGCTGCTGCTGCTTGTGCTGTTGCTGTTGCTATGCCTGAAGCCATGCGAACAACCGACGAATGCAGTTCTTGTCTGCATTTTTTGGCACTCTACTCTTTCTTTTTTTAAGTTTGTTTATTTTTTTTTTTTTTTTTTCTGAAGATTTCTTTACTAAAATTCTCAGCCATCTACATAGTCTGTATTTGACAGTCGTTGAGGATGTGCAGCCGCATTAAAGGTAACAGCAAAAGCCTTAAAAAAAACTAAACTTGCTCGACTGCATTTCAAAGTATGCTAAAAAATTGTCCTTGGGGAATGTCTCGTACGCAGCATTAGCCGCCATTGCTGCAGTGCATAGCATACATGCGTGTATTAGCGCTGTCGCCGCTGGTGACTTACTGCCGGAGCAGATGATTTGTATAGCTTCATTCCTGCAAATGTTGAGCAATGAGATTTATGTGATATTGCTGCAAATTTCAAATCTCTCACAGCCAAAAAATCCCCAAAATATTTTATATGCACTTTTTATACCCTTTATCAAAAAATGGCAAAAGGCATATTAAAGTTGTGCCAATGTATGTGACGGGCAGAAGGAGGCCTTGCAGACCCCATGAAGTATATATATTCTTGATCAGCATCGAAAGGCGAGTCGATCTAGCCATGTCCGTCTGTCTGTCCGTCTGTCCGTATGAACGCACGGATCTCGGAAACGGTAAGACTTACACTTACCAAATTTGGCACGAAGACTCTCCTAATCCATAGGCATAACGAGTTTATTTTGCTTTTTCTATATTCAACCTATAACATATAGCTGCCATAGGAACGATCAGCCGAAATCCCACATTTAGTAACAAAAACCCTTTTGTTTTTTAAGATATCGTTTCCAAATTTTGGATTTAATCGTTCTAGCTAATACCCAATCACATATCTGAATATTATGTATATCGGTTAACGATATCATATAGCTGCCATAGGAACGATCGTCCGAAAAACAACATTTACTGAGAAAAACTTTTTTGTTTATAAAGATATCGTTACCAAACTTTGGATTCGATTATGCTAAGTAATATCCAATTATATTCCTGAATATTATAAATATCGGTTAACTATAACATATAGCTGCCATAGGAACGATCAGCCGAAAAATGGCTTTTACTAATAAAACAAATTTTTTTGTTTTGGATTGGGTACAGGGTTTTCTATAGTCGGTTACGCCCGACTATAGCCCTGCCTTTCTAGTTTTTTCTTACAATAATATAAATATAATATAATATATATAAGAAATATTAAAACATCAAAAAATTTTAATCAGTTTAGAATTGGGTGCAGAGCATTCCATAGTCGGGTGCGCCCGACTATAGCCCTGCCTTTCTAGTTTTATTTTATTTTTTTGCAGCATTGTCTTTCAAAAAGTAACCGTCATGCGGACAGACTTGCCTTATAGAAGCAAATGAAGTATGCAGACCCCGGCCGGTCTTAGAGTTGCTTACAAGTAAGGTGATGATGATTTGCACTGAAGCACAACATATCTACGAGCACGAGTAGTAGGAGAAATGTTGTGCCGAGTCCTTGTAGGCAGTCTCATTTGTGTTTTGTTGTTGTTGCGCGCTCAATGACTTCTGCCAGCCGGACAAATGCTAAAACAATAAAGCATAACTTCGTTTTGCAGCACGCGTTGGCACACAAGCAGCTGAAACAATCGGCAAACGAGGCTGCACTTCCGGACTGGACACACGCACACGGCAACTGGGCTGCCATAATATCCTGTGGACAGTGGCGCATATTGCATGCTTATCAAAACATGTCATGCGCACAAGTTCTTGGCCAGTTTGGCCAAAATCAGGACAGCAGCTAAACTAAATAAACTAAAATGGCATGGAAAAAATAAGCAAAAAAAAAATAAATAAAACGGTAACAGGCAAGAATGACTTGCAGTGGCCAAGCCAGGCCATGCTGGCAGCTGACTATAAGTATGAGAAATCGCATAAGTGCAACATGAAAATGCTTGTGCGCGAGAGTCGGCAGCGTCTAATGCTGCCGACTGCATCGGTCTGCTGCACTTTTACTCTTCGTTTGCTTTCACTAACGTGTCACAGATTGGCTCCTGCTGCTCTTGATGTTGGCTGCTGCTGCTGCTGCCGCTGCCTGTCTGCAGTAAATGTGTCAAATTTAACGCAAAAACGGCAGCAAAAAGTTGTTCAATTTTTTATGCGTTGTGTGTGCAAGTTTTTTCCGTTTTTATTTACCTTTGTGTTTCTTCACTTAGCATTTGCCGCAATCACGGCAAGTCATGTCACGTCGCGTCAATGTCAATGTCAATGTCCAATGTCTTCGTGCCCAGCGCAAATGCATGCGGCCCAGTGTGAAGTCAACCGCAAGCATAGGATGAGCCAAAATGAAGCAATTTCATGTGAATTATGCGACATGCGCCTCAGCCTGATTATGCATAAATGCTAACAATGCATAAAAAACCCAAGAAAGATACCCAAGAAAAACCAAAAAAGCATTGAGAAAATTGCAATAAAATCGAACTACGCATAAAAATTGCATAAAAATGCCGAAATTTCCTTTTTAGTCTGCTTCTTGCTTCTTCATTTTCCTTGCTTACCATATCCAGCCAAGGCGCATCAAATGCCTGCGTGTGTGTGTGTGTGTGTGTGTGTGTACCCACCCTGCTGCATTTGCTTGTTGCTGTTGTGTCTTGCAAGGCAACAAATCGTAGCAAATATATCCTTACCATTTTGTCTTCTTCTATTTTTGCGCAAATTTTTCATAAATTTAGCTCAAAATCGATTTCTGTCAGATCCTGCCGCATGCCTTGTGCCTTGTCTGCGCATATGCGTTTGGGTCATTGCTGCCCTTCCGTGTTGTTGTCGCATAGATCACATGATTGTTGCTGTTGTGGTCGGTCAGTCGCATATAAATTTACGCACGGCTGCCTTCAGCCTTCCCCCCTGCGCCCAAACCACGGCCTTACACGGCATGGCAAACGATTTTTGTCACTAGTTTGCATTTTTATTTATGATAACTTCATTAAAAAGTTTTTAAGCCGAAAGTGCGTGTGCACGCCAAGGACACTCAGACGGACAGAACAACCGCGCGTCCGTCGGTTGGCGGCGAGAGCAGCGTGGGAACTCTGAACATGCGTTTGCATTTCCATTCGTTTTCCCGCTCGCCGCTCAGTTGATCGGAGCGCACAAGCCCATACGTATCGCATATCACGCGTGCTCGGACAGGCCGAAGGACGTGCTAATTAAATGTTGTCTGCGACGCAGTTTGTATGCTATAAACGAGAAACCGCACACAGGTGCCCGTTTACGATTTCAATCGCACATTAATTGGTCACCTTAATTGTGCTTAATTGTGTGCTAACATGAACTGCACACATCGCTCTTGCCCAACACAGCAAATGTGACAGGTTGCCGCGAACTAACGGCAGCACACACACGCACTCACTGCGTATACTTGCCTGCCAGCACAAGCAAAGCTGACGAAGTGCTCAGTGTGATCTCTGGCCTGTCTTTTGGGAAACTGCTTAATATGGTACAGTGAAATCTCTGCTTATGGACATTACAGAGCAATCAAATGCAAAATCCCACACATTTAGTGTGTCCTTGACTGACTCCTGCACATAGTGATCTCTTCAGAACGCGCGCATGCGGAACACCAACCGACCCCGCACACTTGGCTGTACTCGCACGATGCATGGCAATGTCACATCTTCATACGTACAAATGACTGTTGCTGAAGGTATTCAAGAAGGCTGCCCAAACTAAAGACGCATACCATAGATGGGAGATACTCCGATGGTTTACAATTTGAATAGCTTACTTAGCCTCATCCATCATTTCAGATTCCTTCAGCTAAGCTGGCATACGGCAATACAGCGATGTGGGAGTACATCACTACTTACACAGACGTGGGAGCCTGATTGGAGTCACAGCTCTTTGGTGGGAACACCAAACTCGAAGGCAGCCACCATGTGCACCCTTTGGCTGCATAGAAGTGCCAGTTCGGAGTCCAGCTACTTTGGCAATAATTAACGACATGTGGTAAACTTTAAAGCGTCTCGTTATGGCGCCGAGTGGGAAATGATCGCAAGCGTGCGAAACTGGACAGAATGATTAATGGAATGCAACAGTGGCGAGGTGACATGTGTGAACCAGTCGGCTGCAGCACAACTGGAACTGAGCGACAGGCGCACGCTCACTTGGTTTAACGCGAAAACCACAACAACAAAAGTGACAACGACATCGTGACGCAAGGCGACAAATAGAAAAGAAAATGAAAAACGATTTCAAAATCAAATCTCACATACCATACACAATCGAAGAATAAAAGTATTAAAGCAAAAGCAGCATGCAATTTGCTAACAAACCTATATGGTCATGTATGCTAACAGTTGATGTCATTAATCACGTTGGCATGGACCATGCACGCACGCACGCACGCACGCATCATCATAAAGTCAGCAAGTTAGTCAGTCACTCAGTCAGTCAGCCAGTCAGCCAGTCAGTCTGTCATGTCATGTAGACATGTCAACGTGGATTGGTGCAATTTGCACTGCGGTGATTTGTCGAAGTCGTCAACAATGCCGCAGACGCGAAGTTGATTTAACTTAGCAAAAATGCTTAGAAAAGGAAACAAGAGAAATAAACAAAACGACAACAGCTAAGCAATGGTCATTGCCATACCATGTACAGTCATCGCTAAATGCAATGTCAAGTGGCAGTCATTGACTTGCTTTGCTCACTTTCACTTTCACTTTCATTTTCAGGTCTGCACGAGTGAAGTGAGTCAAGTGAGCGCTTAGGTGCTGTCATATTTCCCTATGACAGGAGCCATTGAATGCACAGCAGCCTTAACGTCAACCGCAGCACCAAGTCTGGACAATGTGCAGCAGAAGGCCTGCACACATGCTACTTCAAGGATGCACTTAGCCGCTGGCTATGCTGCATGCCAAACGAGCCAAGCAATAACTTGCCCATGTAGTCTGATTGACATTACGATAAATTGGTTCTGCTGTTTATTTCAGGCTGCATGGGATGCAGTGGCGGCATATGTAGGTCGCACAGACGCCGCAACGATTTTGGCTTATATCACACTTAAGTCCCTTTTCAATCTGATCATAAGGTTTTTATCTCTTAAAAATCATTGCTTTGTTACCTGCATGCTGATCAGTCAATTCAATTGCTTGGCGAACTAACTGCCACACTTTACGAAAGGTAAAGGTAAATGTCAGCTAAAAAATACTAAACATTTCAAACTGAGACAGCCACCATCAACTTATTACTCGCATGCAAATGCTGCTTATTGCACAGTTTTGCATGCACGCAATGCGGCATGCCACAAAACTGTGTGCATGCAAAACAAAACTATTTTGCAAGCATTGCAAATGTTTTGCTTTTTGCATAAAAAATATTTCGATGGTTGTTTTCGTTTTTGTTGATCATTTATCTTTTGTGTTGCCATTTGGGTTTGTTTTACGAATTTAGCCTTGGTCATTACCGATGTTGTCCTTCGCTATTTCGTTTGTTGATTTTTTTAATGGCTTTTTTTTGTCATTTTTTATGACCCGCGCGCCGTGTGTCGAGTGACCAGGGTGGGTCAAACAAAAACAGAGACAATGCACGCAAGCCGAGTGCCTTTTTGTCTTTGTCGCACGCATGCGCCCAAAGGGGCAACTTCATTATGCATTTAATGTATGTATGGCAGTTTTTATGACTTTTGCCAAGTTTTATAGAGTTTTTCTTTGATTTTATGTTTTTACCCAACACAAAAAAAAAAAAAGAAACAAAATTTGCACGCAGCGAATTTCTTTTTTCGTTTCTTTTTTTATGATGACTTTTATGTTCACGAAATTCGTTGTGGTTCAACTTAGAAAAGCAAATAGTTTCCTTCGTTTACTGCTTTATTTGGTTTAAACAGCAGTTTGGTGTTCATTAGTGGTAGACATGGTTGAGCAATTCAGCAATGCGAGTGGTTGATCATAAAGAAACGAGCTTCAAATTATATTCTAAATGCCATCGAGAGCAAGTTTTGCACATAACTGCATAACTGCAGCATTGATTGTAATTCCACAACACTTTCAAAATCACATCCGTATCAGATATCAAAATCTATAGAGTTAATATTTCGAACTATTTATTGAACTCACTAAACATGCCTTTCGTTGGCCAACACTGTCCTGGCCTGGCGCAGGACATTCGGCTAACTGTTGGCTGTCCGTTTGCCAAGGTAAATTCGCCGTTACAATCAACGCTGCCTGTAGAGCCTATTGCGTTCAACTTTGTGTAGATGCACTCGTCCGCCCATTTCTCACGCATAACAAAGCCATCGTCATAATCGATAACTGACAGTTAAAACTGTCAACGCATGCAACATGAAATCATTTGACAAACAAGCTACAAAACAACTCAATAAGACCTACAATAACAAATCCAAACATGCAGACAGCCGTCGACGGCCAACAGACCGGACATTGAGGGACTATCACTCAGGCGCCTACAGCTTCGGCTGCGCAGACAAGCCGCGAAAACAAAACTACACACAAAAGCCGACTTCATGCAATTGCACAAAGAGCACAAGAAAACTGGAAAGAATAACAAAGACCGTCGAGAAATACACGCATGCACGCAGCGAAAAATATCATAAACTATAAGAAAAACTGTTTTGATGAGCTTGGAGGCGCAGTGCAACCCTCGGAATGCACGAGAAACGAAAAGCAAAATAAGAATAATAAAAATAATGGGTATGCAGTTGCATTACACTTCAACCATGCATCGACTGTCTGTCCCTGCGTCCCTCAGTCTGTCAGCCTGCCTCAGCCTGTCTGCTTAACTGTCTCATCGCTCTTTCTCGCTCTCAGCCATGCAGTCGCTCATGTTCGCCGCATGCCTTGTCTGGCCCGTCCTGGCCTGGACTGGCCTGTCTATGCTAATCAAAGGCGCATAGTTTATGGGAATTCGCAAAATAAAATAAAATTATAACCCGTGACCAAATTGCGTTGCTGCCATGTATTGCGATTTTCTATTACGATTTTCCATTTCGATTTTCAACATTCGCTGCGCTCAATTATAGCAAAAGACTCCCCTCCCCGCCAGAAAAAAAAAAAACCTTTAGTGTCGCAGCCTAGACATTTGCATAGACTGCCCAAGATGCACTCATGCCGATCGAATTTTATGTTTCTCTCATCTTACATTCGATTTTCAGTTGGCACCTATGCGAATTTCTCTTGTTGATTTGTTAGTTTCATTTTTTTTTTTGTTCTTTTTTTTTTTACAACTGAGAAAATAAGTAATAAATATTTGCACAAAAACCCACAAAAGCAAACAGCCTACCTCTGTTTCTTTTTTTTAATAAACAATAAATAATTGGCCAGCGCTGGCAGGGCTCTGCAAGCATTCATGAGAATTGCCTATTTAGCCATGGGCATTCCCTGCCCCGTACGCGTTGCATACTTAGTTAAGTAATTAAGAAAAACAAAAAAAAACAACAACAAAAATGCCACAAAAAACATGCAAGAAAACAATAACAAGTTGGCCTTTTGTCTAGTAATCAGAGGGGATTCTTTCGCGTTTTACAGAGTCTGTAGTCCTTTACTTATTTATTAAATAAATACATATTTTCTTGTATATTTTCTGTTATGTATTTTTATTATTTTAACGAATCACGAATATTTTAAAAATTTGGCGAGTATTATTTGCATCTCTAGTACAGAAGTACGAAGTCTTATCAAATCACTCTTGCCCAACTTAAGTGTTTATATCAAATAAAGCACAAGATGGGTTGGGCTTCAAAAATATAAGTAGTCCGAATAATGCCGTCTCTTCTCTTGAACGCACAAAGTGCTGTATACTATATATAGGATACTCTTACCTTAAAGGTTTTGGGTTGAATATTTGAACACAACAGTGAAACTTTATCGCATGACTTGCTAATTGAAAATGGACTCTCATGCTTCAGTCGAAAAATAAATGCGCCTGCGTGCGTTAAAAGTACTGAATTCGGAAATGAATTGACGAATGAAAAACAGGAAGAAGCAAAGCATTTGCTGCAGCTCATTAGTTGGCAATGAAGTCACCGCCAAGACGAGAGCACATAATGCCTGGCATAGCCCATGACAAATTAGGCAATGTTTTGCACTATCTATGCATTGCTTGCCATTAAAAAACAAAAAAAAAAAAAAAAACAATAAATTGAAAAAAAAAAACAAACAAAAAGTTGCATAAAAAAAAAGAAAATAAAAAAAAAAAAAACAAAACAAAAGAGACAAGTAAAAATAGGCATGATTAACTGGCAAAAAAGCCAAAAAAAAAAAAAAGCAAACTAAACAATAAGCAAAATAGACAACAACAAAAAGTAAATTAAGCGCAACCAATTTTAAAAAATCCACAAATTGAAAACCACAAACGAAAACGCGCAAAAAAGTACATTCCCCTTTCTTTTCTTTCTTTTTTTTTGGTGGTAAAAATGCCAATGAAAATTGCATTAAAAATACACAAAAAAAAGAACAAAAAAGAAATCGCACAAAAACAGCTAAGCAAAACACAAACAACAACAAAAGAAAATGCAAAAATAGAAAAAAACTCACACAGGCTTTTCCTTACTTCGCTTTGTGCACGCTGACGGGAAAGTAAACATTTGCCTTATTAGAAAGTAATGAACGCCGTCAAAGGAAAGGCATTAGTAGGGAATAAAGGACTTGCAGCCAAGTTGCTGACAGGCATCATCAAGGCAAAGGGTGAACATTATCCAGCACATGTCTATTGCCTTCTTTTACTATTTTTTTGCAACCCAATTTTCTTCCTTTTCTTTGGCAATTTCTTCAATTTTTTCGCACACTTTGGCAGCCGCGCGCAGGCAAACTGATATTTGATTTATTGCTTTTGTTTGCTTGGCATTCAATAGATTTTTGCGAAATGCGCTTTACAGCTTCTGCCCAAATATACAAAAATATACCCATGTACTCACGTCTATAATTTCATTTAGTTTCATTTGCTGTGCTTTGCAGTGCGCAGCCGGCCAAGGCTTAATTACCCGCAGTGGCTGAGGCTGGGCGACGGCAGCAATGCATGCAATTAGCATAGAGTGCACAATGGCCCAATGGCGATCGCGCTCTGCGCCTGCCTTTTGCATAACGGCCACGTGGCACGTGTTTATTCTCTATCCTCGCTTCTCTATCCTCTCTTCTCTGTTTTCTGCCCTGTGTCCTGTATCCTGTTTGCTGTGTGCTGTGTGCTGTTTGTTATAATAAACACATAATTGACCTTCTATGGCGCGTGCACGCACGCCCACATCGCTCAAGTTGCTTGTAGTGTCGCGATTGCTCGTGTGCCAGGACAATAACGGCTGCACATGGCCTCGCATGCCGGTTGCTGCAGTGGACACGGCTGACCGCAGCAATTGTTGTTTTAATTACGGTTATTTGTGCAAAGCATGTGTACCGCACACAGTGCAAAATTACTATACTCTCTAACTGCGCCTGTGTGTGTGTGTATCTGTGTGTGTGTGTGTGTGTGTGTGCTTAGCCATGGCAAGTGTGCGGCCCCTTGTCGCTTTAGTCGTCTAGTTTGCATATTGTACATTGCAGCGAATTGCATTTGCCATTTCACGCGGCCGAAGGACAATCAGATCATTTGCATGTCGCGTCATGTGGTGGCTCAGTAAATTTGCACAGCGCACTAACTTCGCATATGCCACCAACTGACTTATTGCCGCAAAGGCAAACGGCAAACGACAAACGACAAACAGTCAACGGAACATTCGCAGGCCGTCAGCAGTCAGCAGTCAGTAAAGTCGATGCTCGACACGTGCCTGTGTGCGAGTACACGCGCCTGCGCACACATCCTAGCGCACAGGACACAGCACAGCCAGCACAAGAAACACTTGGTTCCGCCGCAGTGACTGTGGCCTGATTAGCATACGTGCGCAAAGCCGTGAAGTTCTGAGTACTGAGAAGCATTTCTTGCGTTAAATTTATGCAGCGTCTTTGAACGCTTAAGTGTCTGCAAGTGACCGCAACTGGACTTGGGCGCACACACCCCCATGCCTGCAGCGCACAATTTCAGTTAGCTTGGCTGACACTAGCCCATGCGCTATGCAGACAACTGACTGGCTGCTCATATGCCACACAGGCGCAGGTCAAAGCAGCGTGCGGCGTCAGTCCTGTGTCAGGTACCACTGTGCTTTTGTACTTTCGACATTCTCGTCACTCTTCAGGGAAACAGTTTTACTAGCACAAAGAGCTCGTAAACGTTTACAAGCGGTTAAGAATTATAGAAAGGCCATAAAGTTAACATTTGATAAAACTGTACACGATGATGACTCGACGCATGCGTGAAAGTATTAAAATTTATGTAAATTCAATTATAAACTTAACAAGCGGAACCGGAACACGCAGCAACAGCACACAGCGCACACAATGCATGCCGGCGCAGAAATTCATAAATTACACAATAAAACTGTAAACAGGCCGAAGTAGCAGCAGCAGGAGCAGCCAACGGCAACGCAGTCAGTGCATGACATCCTTGAACACAGCAGACACCATAAAAGTGTATTAGGTGCGCCATATGGCGCCCAGGACACGCAGCCACAGCATTTGTCAAGAGACGAACAATGCAGCGGCGCACGTCTAACTGTCAGCACCTACGCCGCAAATGTACAAACGAGGCGCAGGACGGTACGGGTACGGCAGGACACGACGCGGCAGGGCCCAGCAGCGCACCACAGTGCACAGCACGAGTAGCCGCCATAAGGAGCGAAAGGAGCGAAAGGAGCAATAGCACCAAAGCACCACTACAAGAAAAAGGAAAAGGACAAGAGCAAGAGCGCAACCCTTTTGTAGTCACACTCACACACACACACACATTCACACTCACACTCACAGTGGCATACACTTAAGATAAGCATCATCATAGCTGCCAGTTAGTGGCCGAGTGCTGCTTGAACGTTTTCTGCATTTTAGCGTTTTCTATTGTCGCTGTTATTGCTGTTGTTGTTGTTGTTGTTGCTGTTGCTTTTATTGCTGTTATTAAGTTGCTCATTAAGTGAAAGTTGCGCAATAGACTAAAGTTTCTGGCAGCAGGTACCCATTGGATTTACTTAATGCGATTAGCGATGCGTGCATAACACATTCAATTGCACGCTTATCTTGTACGGCGTTCTCACACTGCATGCGCCTGCTGATACTGATTGTGAGCCAATAGCCAGAATTGCCATATTTGACGCCAGAAGCAGCCTCACATGCCAGCATGGCGTGTAGCTTATGACTTTGCTATAGTTCTGCAGTTGCATGTGGCTGCGAACAATTGATTTGCAAGTGTTAGAAAATTAAACAAATATTTCATCAATAATTTGCACATCCGCTTTGCTGCAAAACCGAATCAATGAATTGTGAACTCGCATGTGTGGCTTTTCTTGCCGCGAAGGTCAGGAAGTCGGCATGCTTCAGTGCTTGCAAAACCTCTGCTTATGACATCACAGCCAGCGCATGCAAGAGCAAATTTAAAAATAACTAAATTATATGCAAATAAAGCAAAGATAAACATAATGTATTTTGTTTGTTTTCATTTCGACATATTCATGGTTCGCTTTTTTTGTTTTTTTTATTAATTCTTTTTCTTTTTTTTGTTTTTGTTTACAAAGCATATGTAAATGCCGACAAGTTAAGCCAACAGGGCATAACAGACGCAACACTCCGACACAGAACGATGCCGACATCGACACCGCCGCCCATGCCAATGCCAATGCCGCCGCCCATGCCGATGCCGATGCCGAAAACTTGATGTGCTGCGTGTAGCTTGTTGACGATTTAATCCTTGCATTTTGTTTTCTGTCGCGCGTCACATGCCAACGGCAGATTTTTAATTACGACCAGCTCAGCGCGCATTGGACCAGTTTCGATGTTTGTTGTTGTTGCTTTTTGTTTTTGCCTTTTTTTTCCCAATTGGAAATGACTTGCGCCAACTTGCACAGCTACTTTCTCTAGCAAACCCTTGTGCGCCAGTTGTAGTCCAGTGCAGGGTAAGTTGCCTATTTGCATTTCCCTTTTTTTGTTTTCCATATGTTTTTGTTCTATTTTGTTGCTGTGCTCAGCAAAGCCGCGCAAACAGGTTTTAAGTCACGTGCGCACAATTAACAAACCCAAAAAGAAAAAAAAAAACAAAAAAAAAAAAGAAAAACCAAAAAATAAGTCAGAATTTGTAGAGCAGCGCATGGCTTAGTGAAAACAAATGAATCATTATTATATAAATCAAAAAATAAAAATGATAGAAATAAACCCTTAAATTAAACTGAAAATGTTCACAACGCATTTGCATTTGGCCACAAGCAATTTTACTCACAGTCGAAAACCTATTTTACTTTTTACTGTATTCATGCTTTTATTATTGTGTTTCCTGCAGGACTCTACACAAGTGCCACCTCACTTGTGTACAGTTTTGCAGGAAAAAGAATAGGAACGCGGACACACGGCTACAATGCACAAGTGTATATGGAGTCGAAGAAAAAAAAGCATAAACAGCGAAATCTTCCAAAGCGGACTGCCCACATAACTGGACAGCTCTTATTACTGGACAAAAATACCGCAACGGTCGGTATCCGATAATGGGAGATATCAAGTCAATCAAAATGTCCCAAGGTTAATTAGCTTTTCCGAACTATTAACTTTTCTAAGCGTTTTTCAAAAATGTAAAAAATAAGATAATAAACAGGGATTTCGGAAATAACACGTTAAATTTATTTCATAGACTTAGTTTTCATCATTACAAAAAAAAAAAGCTTAGATTTCATTTGTATCGGCTGGTTTAAAGTTCACAACACACTTCTTCGTTATCTTCCATTCTTCGTCTTCATTCTTGTTCCAATTGCCAATGTCATCAATGCTAATGTCAACTTAAAGCTTGCACTTGCTTGTGTTCATACGCTCAGAAAAGTTAACTCAAAAGTTCACTTTTTAGAGTGGTACGTGGACACTGAAATTTGATTAACATAACTGAGAGATTAACTTTTGCGAAAGTTAACTTTGTCGAAATCCGACAGTACTTACAAATTTGATTAGTTTAACATCGAAACACTTCTTAACAATGCAATATTCTCTGCGATTTTCAAAATTCGTTTTACTAAGAACCAATCAGCACAATCAGCCGCTCTATATAGACTCAGTTCCCCGTTTAATACGTTTTCAAATATTATGGTGAATCAGTGGATCGCATTTAACTCTCTTTTTGGGATATATCTGTATATACATATCATATGCACTAATTATGAATTATTATATAAGAAACAGTAACAAGGTTCTTAATTGCAATTAAGTAATGATGGGAGCAAACTTAAATCAAGATACTTTCTATAATAACATACTTTAGGTAACATTATGCTGTTCAATCGAATAGACTATAAGTAACTGAAAGCAAAGACTGTGCCAAATATTTTTGGCACAACTGTATGCAGCTTAAACAGCGCTAATCAAAATCGGGCAGTAACACAGGCATACAGCATTCAAAGTTTTTGAGATTCTAACGAGTGTGCGCACAATGCGCGTTAAAAGCGCAAAGCCCACTTGTGCCGCACTTGGGCAACGAGGGTTGTTTATAATGAATGGCGACTGGGTTAGGGTTTATGATGTTTTTATGCCTATTTTGGTATACACTTTTTGTTAACTACTATTGTATAAGGAAACTCAACGAAAAAAAAAAAAAAAACAGAAAAAAGAAAATCACAAAAAACAAAAACAAAAGCCACGCGTATCCCGTTTATAGTCTTCATGTACCGCAAGGAGTCGTCTGTGCATAATGCGCAGAGTCATTAAAATCCTTTACGCCAAATCATTGTTGCATTATTTCATTTTTTACGCGTTTTCAAACATTTTCGAAAGTTTTTACTGCTTTTGTATTGCTTTCTGTTGGCAAACAATTTTCATAAAGTTATGTAATCAGCTGCGATAATGATCTATGTGCGCGGTTCTGCATGCGTAAACCGGTTCGGACCTGAAATAGGAAATGAAATATTTCACGAATAGAACACGAACACAACGTTGTTGAAAACATTTAATACAAATTATTGTATAATTTATTTAATTAATAAACACAAAATAATAAATTCAAAAAAAAAACAAAAAAACATCCAAGTGTGAACAACCCTAAAAGGCGCATAGATGGATAGGCGGTTAGGCGGTTAGGCGGACAGGGCTGCAGTTGTTCCTCCTTCTCTTGTGTGCTTCGATTATTTCGATAAAAATTATGTTCGATTTGCCATGAGGGTGGCTGCCTGCCTGCTACGCATCAGACAGGCTGTCGATTGGTATCGTACAGACTAAATGTATGTCTGTCCGTCTGTCCGCCTGACTGCCTGTCTGTCGTTCCGTCTGCTATTCTGTCAATCAACAGCATTTGCTCATGCGTTGATTTGTGTGCAAATCGTTTTGAATTATTTGCCTAAGTCTCATTATTTATGATGCGCTTAGCGCAGCAGAGTCGCGACATTACTTATTTTTATGCGGATTGCGCATTTAAGGCGGGCTGCAGCGCCGACACTGGCTCCGGCATTGTCACTGCCTGCGCTACATTGCACTGCGCTGCGCTTTGCTAATCCGTCAAATACTCGTAAATGTGAAACAAGTCAAGTGTGTCGAAGATCTGCACGAGGGTCCCCGGCAATGCATGCCGGCAGCACACAATTGAACTCAATTGAACACAGCCGCCATGTCTGCCTGGCAAAAGCATTTTTGCAACTGTACTCGCCGCAGCACCGTGGCTGCACATTCATAGGCTTTTGCTATTGAGCAAGCTTAGGCTGCGGATGTGCATATGCCACAAGCACAACTCGGTACAGACTGCCAATGAATTTGCCACGTGAATACGTGGAGATGTCAGAGACATGCCTAACCCATACTTTGTTCTGTGCAATACTCAGTCTTATAGACTTGTACGCATGCCTCCAAGTAGTCTCCTCTGCCTGCAGTTAGCTGGAGTTCAAGCGAACTCAATTAAGTGTTCAGTTTTATATAGGGTGATTTTTTAAGAGTTAAGTTTTTCAGGTTGGCAGCACTGGTTAATAATGGCGTCCAAACGTCATCTGTCAAAGTGAAACGTTTTCAATATACTCTGCCATTTAATTATGGAAAGACTTACAAACGAGCAACGATTGCAAATTATTGAAATTTATTATCAGAATTCGTGCTCTGTGAAAAATGTGGACCGTTTGCTCGTGAAACAATGGAAATGTTGAAGGATGAATTTGGTGAGCAGCTTATCTCTCGAAATGGCCCTGTGAGTTGGCCGCCAAGATCATGCGATTTAACGCCTCTTGATTATTTCTTGTGGGGTTATGTAAAGTTGTTAGTCTATGTGGACAAGCCGAACACGATTGAAGCCTTATAGGATAACATAACACGCGTAATTCGTGGAATTCAGGCCGAAATGCCCGAAGAAGTGACGAAAAATTGGATCTTCCGAATGGTCCATTTGAAACGCTGCTGCGAACAACATTTATATGAAGTTGTCTTTTAAACGTAAATGGCAAAGGCCTATTGATCGATTCAATAAAAATTTTGAATATTTTAAGCAAATTTGAGTGTTTTATTTGATTTTTAAAAAAACTACGCTTAAAAAATCACCCTTTTAAAAGAATACAAAAATGTAAGATCATTTCAGTCTTCCACTAGAGAGACTCGTTTTTGGAAGTTCCAATGAAAATGCCTAAAATTTGAATTGCAATTGCAATTCTTGTAAATTACTTTTAACCAACTTCAACTTTACTATCAATGAATATTTTTTGTTTTTTTTTTTTTTTTAAGTTTCTCCCCGCCGACATCGACCGACCGTGCATCGATCTGTCAAAAAAGAAAAAAAACTTGCTATGCCAAAGTCAAGTGATTGACGCAATGTGTAACCGCCCAAGCCCAAACTGTTCAGCAAATCAGAATGCATAAGAAGTGGGTTGGCTGATGTCTAACTGAGATGACAGAAAAAGGGAAAAACTAAAAAAAAAAAAAACCAAAAAGGAAAAAGAAAAAGTAGATGACAGCTAAATGTCACTTTTGCCGTGTTAGCAGTGACACATGGCACTTGAATGCCTGCATGGGAGGTTGGGTGGTTGGTTGGACGGATGGACGGATGAATGGATGGATGGATGGATGGATGGTGAGGTTGTCAGTTGGCTGCTTGGACAAAGCTTGTGCACTGCTTGCTTACACTTCAATGCGCAGCAACAAAGCACACACACTCACACACACTCACATAGACAAACTATTTTGTTTTGTTTGCTTAGCATGTTTATTTTCTTCTCTATCGAATTTTTTATTATTTCTGGTTTTTGTTTTCATTTGCTGTCGCTTAGCGTGAAAAACGAAAATGAAAGTTTTCATTTGCAGCATCCCGGCACTGGCACGCGTTTAATCGTGCGGAAGTAAATAAAACATTTTCCATCGGCAGCAGCCAGCAGAAACACTGCGCCGACGCATGCGCATGCGCAGTTACAGAAATAGACGCAGACGCAGACGCAGAAGCAGACGCAGACGCAAAGGCATTCAGCAAAAGCATAGCCAGTGGCGCTGTGGTTCAGGTTGGGGTGGTGCTGCCTGCCGAGGGTTAAACTCGTAGCGAATAAATATGCAGTGCAGGCATATATGATAGATATTCAGATATTTAGATATTCAGATATTCATAAACAAAAGCGACCGAGGCAACTCTTGCTGTCTGGCATTTAAGGGTGGCGCACAAACGCACAGCCATGCGCCATGGACCGACTGCACGGTGAAGCTGACGAGTCTACGATTCATGCGCTTTTAATGCACATTTCATTGACTTTGCCTGTGGGCCGTGAAGTGCATGTGCAGCGTCATTAACAGGCAGACAGGCAGACAGGCAGCCAGGCAAACATTTGCATAATGACTGGCTGCACGCGTAAGGCCCTAATGAGCGGCATGCGGCATGGGCCGCTGGTCAGCATAGCCGCAGTCTGCGCACAGAACTGCCCACACGCTGCGCGCCCAAATCAACCCAACAGCCGCAGGCGGCAACACGCTTTGTAAATTTGACTTTGAGCTTTTCGCGCTTCTCATGGCGTTGCTCAACTTTTCGACCGCTCATTGGCTCGCGGGCGCCTGCACAGTGGTCAACTGTCCGTATCATGCACACATCGGCAGCTTAACAAAGTCATTGCCTTTGGCATTCGGCAAGTCATGCGCGCGCCGCTGACACTCGCACAATCGAACACATGCTGGACGCCGCCCGCTGCCACTTGAGTGTCAAAGCATGTTGCCCAGCAATGGCAGCAATGGGCAGCCTCTGCGGCAGCAGCAGCAGCTACTGTTCCCAGGGGCACAGCTGGCAGCCAAGTCAGTTGTCATCATTGACGTTGGCGCAAAAACATTTCAACCGAAATCTCAAGTGGAGATGCCTAGTCATTCTTCTAAGGTTGCTTGTGTGCAGCCTAGCATCAGTTGCTCTTGCTGCTGTATGCAATGAAACTAAACCGAAACAACAACAACAACAACAAAAGTCCAATGTAGTACTGCAGTCACTCTGCCGCGTTTCCTCTCGAAGTCACTTGAAGAGTCTCAGCGCGTACACAGCCAACTTGGCTGGCTGCTGTCCGGCTCAGTGCGGACACTGTTGACTCAAAAATATATTCGCTGCCCGGGCCCTGCTCTATAAAACCGCGTCAGCTATGCAAGCGCAAGAATTTCTGCTGCCTGGCAAAGGGCAGACATGAGCTTGATCTGCTTCAAGCAAACCAGGCCGCTGCCATCAAGCAGCTCTCACTGTCTCTCGGGACTCCGTTGCTGGTGACAACTGCGCGTCAAGCTATGCTGGCAGGGGCCCTGCCTATTCGTTGTGGTCTAGTAACCGCAAAGCAAGTGCACCCCTACTTGCCAAATCGACAGGCGACACATGCAAAATTAGAAGCCAATAGAAAGCCAAAACGAAACACACAAATCATGTAAACCTAATTAGCAAAGATTGTGTCACATTTGCGAAACTCTATGCCCGCCACCAGTAATGAATTTTGTATTACTCGGCTGTCTCGCAGAGTCACACAGAAGGCTGCCAGGCTGCCAGGCAGCACGGTGGACAATTGTGCGGCGTTGCTTTGAGCATTTGCAAATCTTCAGCCAAAGCGTGCCTAGCAGTGCAACCCTTTCACCCGCTCACCCGCGTGCTGAGCACTTCTTCCCAATACGTTGGCTTACTTCGGTGTTTGTTGTTTGCTGTTGTTTGTTGTTTGTTTGCAAACACGACTTTCTTTCACGCAGCAACTAATGCGTATTTCTCTATTTTGTTTTATTTTTTCTTTTTTTTGTCGCTGTCGCTGTTCTTGTTGTTATTGTTCCGTTTAAACACTGCTGGATATGCATATAGAGAGAGAGAGACATAGAGATATGCAAGGGCCTTGCCGCGTTGCCACAATAAATCGTAGCCCTTGAAGTATCCTAAACGGCCTGGGCGTTTGTAGCTGTTGATTATACAGCCCAGGGGTTGAGTACGTGACAAATTCCGTTGATGCTTGCATATGAAAATGTATTATAATTATTATTACTTTCTCTTCGACGCTCGGCATTAGGCGGCGTTTGGGATTTGCATGCATTGGGCGTCTAGGCATGTGCGTGGAAACATGTCTATGCCTCGCAGGCGCTCACGCTGTCTCACTCACGCTCTAAGTGTTTTAGTTTTTCTGTTTTGCTTTATTTTTTTTTTTAATGCATTTTGCCACATGCGGCGCATTGCTCGGCTTTGCCGGGCTTTAAGTAAAGACTTACGTTGGCTTCGTTTTAGTTGCAGTCCCAACTGCCACTGCAGCGATCCCATCCGAAGTGTTTCTGAGCTATTTGTTCGCATACGGATTTACATTAGATGCCTTTGTTTGCATAATATTTGGCAATTATAGCGGAAGTTTTTTTTTTCATATTTTTTTTTTTTCCGTTTTTAATTTTAGAAAATTGTAACGAGTTGCAGACTAAATTTAGGGTGCGACTTAACACATGTGAGCACCGAGCCACCGCATTAAGCTGATTTACGCGAAGACGTTTATTGCCGTCTACACAGTTTAGAGCCGATCAACTGTGCTCAAATAAATGATATTCAGAATCCAAAGTGCTTAGGCACAAAGATCGCTATAGGATTTTCATATAACCATTTGTATTGCCAATACCAGCAACACTGAGACCAAAACGTAGACCCATTGTGATACCACCAAGAATTCCAACGACTCTGATGATAGTCGCTCCCTGCGAACTAGTTGGATGACTTGATCTTGGGCAGGAATCTTCCTGAGTGTCTTCCTGCTTTGCCAGAAAGTTTCTCCATGAAAGTTTGGTGTTCGATCTTCAGACTTGATCATTTATATGCAAAATACAAATAGGATAGAACGGCCATTCCAGTAAGATATAATATTCAACAAAATATTCTCATAAACTAGACCACTAAAGATTTAACAGTGCAAAGTACCATTAGACTGCGGAACCTGGAGCCTGCCGCGTCAGCTGCCGCCAGTTGGCCAGTGAGCAGCTGATCCCATACAACTAATGTACAACGGATCAACGTTTCCCAAAAGTTGGCTTTTAGCTGCAGGCACTTAAGCCAAATGCCAGACGATCGCAATGTTTATTGCACTTTAGGAGCAAACGAGTTCCTGTTTTTGTTATCATTGCTTGCTCACGAGTATTTCTGCCAAGTGGATGAGCGCAGAAACCCTTTTAATTGTAACCATTTAAATGAAGCAATCATCAATTAATGTGAGAATATTTACGCTGCAGATACGATGGCAAAGCCAATCAGCATGCAGACATGCATAAAGGTCCTGCGAAGCTGGACAGCGGTCAGCCAGTGTGCGGCAGCTGTGCGAGCAACTCGTTTTTAATTAAATTTCAATAAGGCGATGCCACATCGGCATCGGCAGGTTGCTCTCCTGCCTCGCCTCGAGTGTGTGAGCCGCTAATTTCGCCACAATTAAAACGCAAATTGCGAATTGTTGGCCCAGCATGCAGACAAAGCATGCAAGCAAACAAAACCGAAAAGAAAGAAAAGCCAACCATTGTAAAGGATACGCAGGCAGCATTGCTCAGCTGTGGTACAGCTGTTCTACTCTCGCATGCATATGCGCAGCCCCTTGGCCATGGTTACTTACCTACGCCTCGGCATATCTTGTCTTGCGTTGTCGTGCCGCTGGCTCCGTCTGCTCGCTCGTACATGAGCCAGCGGAAGGCTTGTTTGCAGGGCGTGATTTCTTGCTTGGCTGCAGCTCCTGCTTGGCTCTGCCCTTGCCTTCTGCCTATGGTAATGCCACTTCCACTGCCACTGCCACTGCCATTGCCATTGCCACTGACACGGTTAGTGCCACTGGCAGTGCCTGTGATGATGTGCCTTTGCGATTTCAATTTTAAATTCAATTCATTTAATTTCATTTCATTTGCAAAACATTTTCATTTCGTTCGTTTAACTTCGTCTGTCATTCATCACAATAATGGCATACAGTCAGTCAGTGAGTCACACATTCACGCGCGCGGATTCGCATCCTTTTGCTTGCACCTTTATGGCGAGGCAACGTGGCAGCACAACAGCATGGCAGCATGACAGGAAGCGACGTCTGGGCGGTAAGATGTTGTCGATCGCAAAGCAGTTTGCGGTCATTGCTGCAGGCATTCTACATTCTGCATGCTTCTGCACAAGCGCGGCAACGACACTCGCTCACTCGCTCGCGTTTTGATTGACAATTGCAGCCTATATATATATGTGTATATGTGTGTGTGTGACTGTGTAACAACAACAACAACAACGGTAGAATATTATTATGCGCACAACTGCCATCAGTCAGTCAGTCAGTCAGTCAGTCAGCTAAGAGCAAACCCAAACCCAAATTCATATCCAAAAGCAAACTGAGCCGCTCTTGCGTCTCTGGCAGCTTCTTCGTGCAAATCTGCCGAGACTGCAAACATTCTCCTGTGTGCGTTTTTATTTTTTTTTTTTCATTTTTACTTCTTTTTTTTTCTGTTGCTTCTTTACCTTCTGCCTTGGGAGTTGTGTTTGGTTCTGTTTGGTTTTTAATCCCTGCGGCAGGATTTATGCGCTTTACTACACTTACGCGAAAACAACAAACGAAACCAAAAAATTGCAAATCGTCGAGCAAAGCAACAACAAAAACAATGCGTTATCCTTTCGCCGCTCAACTTTCATTTCGTTTATTTACTTAGGCTGTGCCTGCATATTGGCACAAATACATTTTGCACAGACTGTGACTATTTGCACAATTCCCGGTTCTTCAACTTTTGCTTCTTTTTTCATTTTTCGTTTTCATTTCATTTCTATTTTTTTCCATTTTCTGGTTTTTTTTTTTTTCCTTTTTTTTTTTTACCATAACACTTGAGGGCATTACAGGGTATAAGTACCACGTAAAGCCGCATAATCGTTAACGAACTGCATTTGAGTGTTCTGTGCGCTTCGGCTGAGACAAACTGCCTCTGGAGGTTTAAGCTGTCATAAGCATATCGGCAGCATCGATACTCATCGATTGCTTGTCTTGGTGGTCTGTGCCGCGATGAGCGTTTGAAATGATCGCGTTTATTGATCTACAGTAGATCGAATAAATCTGATATCGGCTCTTCACTGTTTACGCCGCCTCCTTGATCCCCCAGTAGACGATCCTCAGCCCCCAGTAGACGACAATGGTAAAATCGAAACTCGTTGCTGGACCATAAGTAAACTAAAGCAATGTGGGACTTAGACTCTAGATATGAGCTGAAGCTCTCAGAAGACTTTCCCGAAGGCGCAACACGCATCCTGCTGAATGCTGCCCATGAGCAATTGACAGTTCATAAGCCAGCAGCAGAAACTCATTTATTTGAAATAATGTGAAGGCAACCGAATGCATTTAATGGCTTCCGGTCGTGCGCAAATTGATTTAAGACAGCAAACAACACTTTCAAAACGTTAACAGCTGAAAAATGAGTAAAAACGCAACTCGTTGGCCTTCTTCGCCAAGAGAAGAGAAGAGAAGAGAAAAACCTAAACACCAAATTTAATTTATTGGTTTTCGATTAACGGCAGCGACAGAGCAATAAAAAAATAGAAGGCGAACAGTGGAAGACAAGTGGCCAAGCCTTTGGGCAAACCCTTTGAGTCATTGCACTCGGCTGACAGTTGGCCACAGTGAAAAATGGAAAAGCGAAAAATGGAAAAGCGGAAAAACGGATACATGAATGCATTTGAGGAAAACACTTGTAAGCGAAGCGCGTAGTGCGGGTTAAGGCAGCCGTGAAAGCCTCAAGAATTGTTGTTTGGACGCAATAAAATTAAAATTCTTCTGTGCACAACAAAAGGGTCTAGAAAATGCGAAGACTCAGCAAGCTGTGGACAGGTGATGCGGGCAGGCGGAAGTTGGCTAAAACGATGCATAATATTTATGTGTGTGCGTGTGTGTGTGTGTGTGTATGCCAACTGTTGGCATACAGCATCAATTCGTCGAATGCTTTCCGAAATGTTGCAAGCTGCGTGTCATGTGAGCTTATCATGTGACATCTACACACACACGCACTTTTCAATGCAGCTAATTAACTTAAGTCAACAGCCAGCAGATTGCGAACTGCGCGCAGTGAAACACTAAACGCTTACAAATTAGGTCGAGCACAGCCTGCCAGGAACAGACGACTCGGCCAAGGGCGTGGCCATAGGGGCTGCCCAACCTGTAGATGATCAAGGCGCGTGCGGCAACGGTGCTGGGAAAAACCAGTAGGCAAAAAATAAACAAAAACTAAAAACCAAAAATAATATTTTACAAATAAAATAACACATGACATGAGATGCAAAAAAACCCACACACACACACACACACACAAAGCATACATAATAAATAGGCAGCAGCGTTTCGTCACACAGGATAACAAACAAAACGTAACAGGTTCATGCGAAAGTCTAACCGACATGACGGCGAGCCTGCTGGCCTGCTAGCCTGCGGACGGACGGACGGACGATATGTGTCGACTTCGATCGTTCGGGGCGTTGAAGTGTTAACAAGTGTTTCACTAATTGATTGCCGGCAGACGGTGCTGGCCAAGCAGCTGTCAGCGCAGCCGCACATTGCACGGTTCGGATATTAAATGAGTTGTCGGCCTACCTGCGCGCACGGCCAAAGGCTGAATCAGTTGTCGGTGCCTGCCTATCTCTGTATCCCAACACATGAAAGGACAAATTTAATGCGATTAAAGTGGTTTGGCTCGTGTGCAGGCTAAGCCAACTGCACGGATCAAAGTGATCTCACTCACGCAAGTGCAATGTCAGCTACGCAGATAAAGGAAGACGTTATGCAAAAGAGACTGCGGTGAAATAAACATATGTCCTGGCTAAAGGCATACCACGCCTCGGCAGTAGATAAGCATGGCTGTCAGTCAATACTTAATTGCAGATAGGATTGCATATGTCCATGTCCTTTGAATATAGCCACACGCCATATGTACGATAGGCAATAATAATTTGCATACTATAATTTGCAGCATAAATCGTGAAAACAGTTAAACTACAGAATTGAACTGAAGCTTACATTTATTTTTAATGCTTCTTAGTTCTATTTGTTGGCCCTAACTGCGGAAACAATTTGGGGACCAAAAGTTATTTCCCGTTGCGTACCGGTGAATGGATCATGTGACTTCTACCTTTGGAGCTGCTTAAACTTTATGATTGAGGATTTGTAGGCCAGCAATGCTCGCTTTATTCGCCATTAGCAACATATAATATTTAAAAACTGACTGATGCTTTTGTATGATAACAATGATACCTGATGAAATGGATTTTTTATTATTCTTTTTTTTTTTTTAAATGTTGCCTCTAAATGACACTGAACCTTAATGAAGCTCATAAGAAGCCTGCAGTACGCATAGGATAACCATCGCAGAATAAGCAAAGAGTTTCGTTTGGTTTTGAAAGAAGGAAAATGTGGAAAATGTGTTTTCTGATTTTTATTAGCAATATGAATTTGACAAAAAAAAAAAAAAGCTATAAAACAAAATGAGCTAAGCAAAATGCAAAAAACTACATAACAGCAGAACAAATTAGATTAAGAATTTTAAATAAATATGCTTATAAATAAAATTATATACAATTATAAATTAATTAATAGAAAAAAAAAATGTATTATGAATTTTTCAATTAAACTAAACTAAAAACTAAAAGCGTAATAAGCGAGCGTTTTCCCCCCGTTTGTCGACAAATGCAAAACATATGAAATGAAATGAAAACTTTAGTAACTCCCCATGCATAGCTCAAAGCCATCAGACATAGATGGATGGCAAGGCCACGCCGATCTCAAAGTAATTGCTGGCATCCACTTTATATTTCTTTAGCGGCGTGGCCACAGCGTCTTCAGACGTTCTTTGGTGTTGGCTTTGATGTTGTTGTTCTTGTTGTTGTTCTTGTTGTTGTTGATGTTGGCGTGAACGTCGTTTTCGATTTTGTTGTTGTAACTGACTGTGACGACGCTTTTGCGCAAGCGGCCGCACCGGCGTCTCTAGCATAAACGTATCCGACTTGGCCACCTCGTTGGCTACAATTGTTTCCCTGTTGTTATTGTTGTTGTTGTTGTTGCTGTTGTTCTTCTTGTTGATAGCATGCAAACTGGCAGCCCGGTATGGCGTTGGCATATGCGTAAGCACTGCCATTGGAATGGGCGTTCCGGGCAGCGGCGTTGCCGGTGTCGGTGTCAACATTTTCGCTGGCTCGCCGAGTAAGAAGCTCAAATCGCTCGCAGGATCATCGCCAGCCGCATACGATGGCGACAATATTTGCGGCTCAGGCATATTGTCCACCTGATTCTTGAGCAGCGTGCGCCGGCGCAGATTGAAAGATTTGCGTGACTTCTTTTGTTTCTTTTCCTCTTTGCATGCTGAATCGAGTATCGCATCGATGAGCTTGTCCAGCGTCTGATCGCCCATCTTGGCGGACGTGAAGCGGGCAGCACTGGACGTTCTACGAGACGAGTTGGCTATCGCTGGCGTTGGCAGGGGCATGGTTGGCTCCTCAGCCGGCTGCTTCGGTTGCTCCTCAGCAGCAATTGCGGCAAATTCCTGCGCCAGTTTGCGCTTCTTCGGCAGCATTGCATATTTCTGCGCATGCATCGGCATCCTTGGCTTTGTCGCCGACACCATATCGGGTGTCGCGAAGTAGCGCGCATTGCCAATGAATGGGTCCAATGGCAGCAGCCCCCGCATTGCCGGATGCTGTCCACCCGGCAGCATGCCGGCACTGGGCGAGTATTCCTCCTCCACGAAACGTGGCAGAGTCGTGGCATAAACATGCTCCACAGCCACCGCCACACGTCGCTGCTGCTGCTGCTGCGGCTGCTGATGCTGCGTCTGTGGCTGCTGCAGCGCTTCGCGACGTGGTGTCGTCTCCGGCGTTACGTTGAGTATATCCGTTAACGGTGCCAGCACCAAGGGACTGTTGCGTGTGCGTGTGGCCGCCACCATGGGTGTCGACGTGGCATAGGCCATGGGTATGTTCTCCTTGTTGGCGGCAACGCCAGCCGCAATCGTAGCACGTCGTTGCTGGCGCTGCCGTCGTGCCGTGCTCTGGCATGGTGTGCGCATGGAGGACACTGATGCCATTGCGGCTGATTCTTGCAATAGTTTTTGCGCCGAAGCGGTCCACTTTAACATTTTGGTTTATTTATTTGTTTTTCTTTTTATTTTAAATATTTCTTTTCTACTATTTTACACTTATAAAGACAACAAAAAAAAAAAAAAATCGGAAGTTACTTCTACGTCACTGTCCAAGGACATGAATAGACACTCGTGTTGTAGCTTTGCTAGGCTCAGCTGCGTGTACTGTGCGCATTGGCAATTGCTGACAAACTGGTTGTGTCACACGATGTCGCTGCTTTTTATACTAGGCAAACCTTGCACGCAACCCCTTGTCATCGGAGAGAGAGAGAGAGAGAGCGCGCTCTCTCTTGAGAGTGCGAGAGCAAAAGGACACCGCAATGTTTCATCCTGTTGCGCCATTAGACGAAATACCCTTGGGCCAAGTTGACATTGCTGCCACTTAAGACACACACACACACATACACACACACACACTGAAACTCTCGCCCTTTCTTGATCTCCCTCTCCAAGTCTCTCTCCCTCTCCTCCCTCTTTCCACCTCTCTGCTTCCCAGTCGCTCTCTCTCTCCTACCGTTACTTGTGCTATCTGCTAGACGCTTCTATGAGGACTCTCTTTGCCTTGCGTCACTTTCTTGCGAGCATTGACGCTCTCGTGCAGCTATTCCTGCTCTACATTGCTTCACGATGCTTTTCCCGCCTCTCCCTCTGCCTCGTCCACTGCTTATATCCTGCTATATGCCCTGTTTGCGCAGTTGCTCACACGCAAACGCAAAAGACTCGCGCGATCCTTATCGCAGGCAATAATGAAAAAAAATTAGGCTGGCTAGGAAGTGGTTTTCCTTGCATTAAGATCTTGTTTAGTTAATTTCAGTTGGGGTGTCGCAAAAGTTTGGCTTAGCGTTCTCATGGTCTCTCTCTTTCTCTCTGTCTCTCTCATTGCTGCTACTTTCATGTGACAAAATTTAGAACAGACAGAAAAAAAAAACGGCTAAAAGAAATGAGCAACAAGATTTCGTCTTTTTCATTTATTGTTTTACATGTTGTTAATTATTTTCCATTTTTTTTTTTTTTTTTGATTCTTTTTTAAAAAAAAACATTTTATGACAACTTCCTGCCGCTAATTGCTATTCTTAACTTACTTCCTACTTTTTGATACAGTGTCCTGTTAACCAAAAACACACTTGTTCATTTTTCACTTAAATCGTTTAATCATATGTTTCTAGATCATCTAGATCAACTAATCAACAAATCAGCTAACACAAACCTTAGCTCAACTAAGACTTCGACGAACTGGGAAATCTTATATAATTTGTATATCAGCGCAATATTCACTGCAGCACGGCTTCACATGTTGATCTCTATGAACGAACTTAATTCTAGATTTCTATAGGTTTCATATAGCACGGATATACACATGATAGACGAATAACAATGATGAATGTCTGAACATCTTTTTTGAGTTTGTTAGTGTTACATTCTTCGTTTGTTCTTCTCTTAGAAATCGCTATGCTCTCCTCTTTCTTTTTCGGCAGCACCTTTCATTCTTGAGGCGTTTCCTGCGCACAAGAGCAATCTGAACATTTTAATTAGCATTGCACAGGATAATAGTAAATACAATTTCAGGCGCTAAGTGCAGGCACACCCATTATTTGAGACACAAGAAAAGAGAAGCCCAAGTCAGGACTATATTGCACATAAAATACACAATAGCAGTGTTAAAATTTCTTAGTGAAAGACGTAAAAAAGGAACGTACACAGAAAAGATAAAAAAAAACTGTCAATAAAATAAGTTAAAAAATCGAGAACAAAATTAATCTTCAAATAATTTCGCACGCTTGTGGTGAAAGTCCTTTGTTTGCTTTATATACTTTTTTGTATTTTTTTTTTTTTTTTGCATTGTCGTGCAGTAGTGTATGGTACATGCATAGATGCCAAAAAAGGGTTTCGCTAATCGAAAGTAAAGCGCAGGCGCACATGAGAAAGGGTGAACACTTTTTCATATTCTTTTTCTGCAAGTTTTTCCCTTTTTCAAGCTAAAACTGCATTGAAAATGCATTTTCCTTTGTATTTCTCAAGTGGCGAAAATTGATGGCAAGTGTTGTGGCAACCAGCCTGCGAAGAGACCCGTCTGAGACGAGTGCCGTGTAACATACGAGTATGCCATAGACTTCCCATGAAAATGTTTTATTCTTTATTACTATTATTTTAACGACAGCTAACGAAAACTTGCAACTCATGCTGCAAACTTATGAAAATCTGCATATGCACAGCATGCAAATGCACACAAAACACCCCAAAAAATATAAATAAAAGCAAAAAAATGAGGAAAAGATGTTGAATGAGACAAACAAAAAGAAGAAGTGATAAAACGAAAAATATACCAAAAAATCATGGCAGTTAGCTGCCTAGAAACCACACGATTAATGTGCTTACACATCTTAGCCTGAGAGCAGTTGCTGGCAGCGACGTGCTGCGAAGCGGCTAAGGAGCACAAAATGCAAATCATAACTTAAACGGGTGCACAGTAAAACAATGAAGTAAACTAACAACAACAACAACAACAATAGCACACATGATTTTCATGTCATTTGCACATCATTAGCACTCAAACCGCTCAGAAGACAGCAATGCACAAATGAACTCGGCCTCAACCTTGGCACACCGCAGCACACCTCCGGCACAGCACAGCACAGCACAGCAGAACGCAATAGAAGACGCCCCACAGCAGGGCAACATTACACAAGACACATTTAAAGAAGAGCAAAGCAATTTGCATAAATTTCACGTATACATTTTCTATGGTTTTTATACAAATTTTTTTTTAACTCAAAAAAAGGACGCTGAAAGGACATTAACAAAAAACCCAAAAAAAAAATATAAAACAGAAACGTGAAATTTTAATGAGCATATTTGGCTTTGGTTTCGCTTTGGTTTTGGTTTTGGTTTTAGTTTTGGTTCCGTCAAGTTCACGTGACCGCTGCATCTGAGCGTGTTCACGCCTAATTAACCCATTTCACTTAAGAAAATGCATACGCATGTGGCTTTCTGCGCACGCTTACTCTTTCACTCGCCAGGCAAATCTTTGTCCTAACCTTTTTCTTCGCATGAATTGTTCGTTCTTTCGTTGCTTATTTTGTGTGTTTTTTTGGTCGGAATTTCTTATGCTTTAAAGCAATTTAAAGTGCAAACAAAAACAAAGCAAACAAAGCACAAAGTAGAAAAAACAAAAAGAAACAAACCACTTGACTTGTCGCCATTGGCCGCCTGCATGCCGAGCAGCGAGTGCGAGCGAGACAGAGCGCCTGAGTGTCGCCTTGCCTGGCGCGCCATGTGGGCTGCGGTGTGAAGGTACTGAAGTGCGAATTTGCATGTTTAATGATCTGCAATTAATTAAACAACACTTTGACAAACGCTTCACTCGCATCTTCGCTGTGCGCAGCAGCCGTGCAGTGAGCGCAGTCTGCATCCTAGCCTCAGTCACTTGGGCAAATGCTCAGGCAACTGCTTGGCTGCATGCAATTACCTCTGTCTGTCGGTCTGTGATTATGAGCCTTGGCTGTGCGATTAAAAGCGCAAACTAGCTCAGCTGCAGGCGCAGATTTCCCAGACCGCATACTCATATGCGCCGAAAGCGCTCTTCGACACGAGAAATGCATACATCATCTATGGTAGACAAAGGCAAAAAAGGATTATGCATCATTTCGTGCAATGACTATGTTCGGCATTGCCCAACTGACAACACCCAACTGCTCTTTGCCTTGTTTGCTTGTGGCCTGCTCGAGTTTTCTTCTGTGTGAGCCATGACTGGTTTGCAGCACAATTGGCAATTGTCAATTGGCTCGGCAGATGCTTTGCAGTTGACCGTCGACAGTAAGAGTCTCTAGCCAAGATTTTCGCAACTTTGCCAAGTGCTTCTCACAGGCGCCTCTCTCCTCTGCAAGCGTATGCTGTGCTAATACTTCGCATTAACCCATTAAGGGCCGATGAGAGCTCAACAACCCACAGGCGACAAGCGGCAAATGCTGCAGGCGATTATCCTTTGACTTTGGTCGTCAAATGCTTTGGCAGCATTGCCAATTAACGCTTAGAAACCGTAAGCAAATATTGTTGTTGGTTTTTTGTTTTGCTGTTTTCTCTTTTTGCACTCTGCCAAAGGGGTAATTAATCATTGGCAGCCAGCATTAAAAATGCGCCTGGCATGGGCGCAAGGAGCGTGTGCACATTTGCATTGCATGGATATTTATTGCCATTTGATAATGTTACATTTGTTTGTTCATTATCCTTTTTCTATTATTGTATTTACTGTTAGCTAGTTGCATTGTTGCAGTCATTCTTGTTGGTTGTTGTTGTTGTTGTTGGTTGTTGCTGCTGGTTGTTGTATGCGATTTGCAAATGTGTTGCGCACGCGCTTCTTTACACGCTCGGGATTACAGTTCGCGGTTGCGCAAGGATTTGATTTATGCGCATGCATATGGGACCATCAGCGAAATTCACTTTTTTATCTTTTTTTTGTTCTTTTATGTTTTTTTTTTCAACTCTTACATTTTGGCACTTTCACTGTTTTGCCATGTTGCTGCTGTTGTTTGCTTTCTGGCTGCTTCTTTTAATGTTTATTCTTTTTTTTTCTTTTTTTTTTTTTGTTTGCTCCCTCTACAGTGGCAAGCGGAAACTAAGCCAAGTGAGTGTCCTTTCGGCTGCCTACACACTGTAGTATGCACTCCATGACGCTTCTTCCGTTCCGTTGTTTTTGCAACATGCCATTTCATGACATTTCAATCAAGTATTGCAGCTCTTTTACTTTTTTCAAAATTTTGTATTTTCTTTTTTTTTTTCTTTTCGATTTTTTCCCTTTCCATGTTGGCATTTTTGCCAAATTGCAGAAATTGTCATGTTTATGCTCATAACTTTGCGAATAGAAAAGTCGACCAACTGTCGACTGTCAAATAGCAGCATTCAGCGAATATTTGTGGCCTTCGTCCGTCCGAGCAGCAGCCATGCAGCCTTGCAGCCTTTCACACAGAGGCAAGCAGCAGACAGTTCGTATGCACGACATCCGTCAGACCCACTGCAGGGCAAGAGGAAGCCATATGCGAGCATGAGCACAAACTAGAGCACGAGATCACAGCGAACAATGGCATGTAATGACTTGCGACGAGATCTGAACGGATCTCGGGCGCACAAGAGAACGTAAATTACACGAAAAGATGTGCGACCGCTCGATTGCGTAAGAAAATTATTGCAAATAATTCAGTGCACAACAATTGTCAATGCGCATCCATGCAGCGGCATGCAGCGCCGTCGTTGACGCCGTCTCTGACGCAGAGCCTGATAAGGACAAGGACATGGACAAGAACAAGAACAAATATAAGGCTAAGGCAGTCGATGATGACGCTGTTGTGCGTTGTGCGTTGTGCCAACCCACAAAAGTGCAGCCGAGTGGCAGCACAGCAGGGCACACATCCGATCCGATCGCTGTCGATCGCCGTCGCCTTCACCGTCACCATCGCCGTCGATGTTGTCGCTGACTTGCCTCTGCCATAAATTTGCAACAATTAAATAAACTTAATTAAAATTTATGTGCGACAGTTTTTGCAACATCTTCCTAAGATCGGCCGTGTTTGTCCTTTTTTCGGGCGATTTCATTTTTTATTACTTTCTTCTTTATTCCTCACACACACACACACACACACACACAGGCAACTACATGCACGAGTAATTGTTGGGTGTGCGCATATTTTATACACTTACACTTGAGTTGCGTCCTTTTGTGTCCGTCCCTGCGCACTCGTTTCTGTTTTGAACCACTCAATCCGTGCTTGTCAATTGTTGGCGCCCCATTCTCATTCCTTTTTTAGTTTTCTTGCTGTTTTTTTCTTTTTCTTTTATTTGTTTTTGTTTTTTTCTACTGCAATTAAGCGCAGTCCAACAAAGCAGCCATAGCCATGACATTCTTGCCGTTGAATGTGCTGCATCCATAAGAAGTTTTGTTGCATCAACTTTGCCCAAGTCCATTTAAATTGAAGACATGGCCACTTGTCGCACTGCTAAACTCAGATAAGTCGGCCGGTTGGCAATTGCATCAAACTCACGCAACTGGGTTAGGTCAGGTTAAGTTTACTGATCGACATGAGCCACGCATGGGTACAAATTGAGTGCTGAGCTAAGTCAGCTGGAGCTCGCTTCTCAGTGGAGTCGCTTGATAATCCGTGAGTGTGCTTGCACTTCTCACGAATTCCGGCATAACGTTCAGAGGACGCTCAACTGCGTCTCTCAGGCTGCCTGGCTGCCTGGATGCGGTAGCCCAAGGTGCTCTATGCGGCGTCAGCAAAGCGCGGGACAGAAACGCGGAACAGCAATTCCTCTTCTGAATGCAATTCATCCCATTGCCGCAGACGCTTATCTTACCCGTGCGAGTGCTAAGCAAATCTCACTTCCAAGGCACGTCTTGAGTGGCCCTCACATTGCCGTAGCAGCTTTTACGCAATAAAGTCGATTATTGAGCATTATGCGTTAAATGCGTAACGCATAAAGTAAAAATCTACAAGCAAAATTTTATACGGTAATCGAACGATTGGCAGCACATAACTCACAATTGCGTCATCGTGAGTTGTACAGCATGTCAATGGCGATTAGCTGCGGCCAACGTGCGGGGAATGGCGCAGGCGCATGTGCTTTGGCGCTGATGTCGGCCTCATTGAAAACGAAGCGGGGAAGACTAAATCATAGCAATCAAGATGCAGCGTTACGAAATCCGATTCTTTGTCGTCTTGGCATTCGGTGTATTTTGCACAGTGTACGTGTGTGTATGTGTGTGTATGTGTATGCAGACAACTGCACTGCAAGTAAGTAATCAGCGTGAAAGTGCTGCGGACAATGGCGCAGCACATGGACATTGGGCTGGCGGCGTAATCAAGCGAGCACAAGATGAGCCAATTTGCTTGCAAAATAAAAAAGGAAAAAGAAAATCAGGCGAGCGAAAGAAAATGCAAGAAACTGCAAGAGAATGCAGCTAAATTAGCGCAAATGTAGACCATTATTGAAGAAATTGAACAGCGGCATTGCTGCTGCCATCGCTGCTGTGGCTGCCGTTGCTGCTGCTGTGGATGTTGTTGGTGGCATAAGTGGCGTTTAGATGGCAGCTGGTCTATGCGAGCAGCTTACGCAAACCAATGCACCGCAGGATATGGCATGGCCAAGCGTAACCCAAATGACCGCACAATGGTTCGTCCTTTTCGTGTGTGTGTGTGCCGTGCATCCCTTCGCCTACTTACTCACTTTCTTGCTTACTTGCTTACTTTCTTTGTGCACATTTGTCTAGCGATATTGTCAACTCAGTTCGTCTTAGCTGATCTCATCTCGTTTCAGTTGCATAAATATGCACAAACTAGATTCGCATTTGCCTAACGACATTGTATGCGCTTGACCTTTGCCTCACAAAACAAAAAAAAAAAAACAAAAAAAAAAAAAAAAACAAAAGAATCCCGAAAAAAAAAAGGAAAAAACATCACATCGCATCATAACGATATTTGTTTGATCGAGATACACAATACAGATTACGCAGCCGACATGCAAATGGTTTTGTTACCTTGCCGGCTTTTTCCATATTCGCATGTCAGAAGAACAAAAACTCGGTACGCATTGCAATTATTTTGCCATATGTTTGCTTCATGTTAAGGTCAAAAATTTGTTTTATTATGATAGGTTGTCATAATTTTGATTTATTTTTTTTTTTTTTTTTGTTAATGAAAACGATGCAAGTTTTTATATCAAATAAAGATAACGTCCGCATTAGATGTTATGTTGTACAGAATATTCCACAAATGAGCTCCGGTTGAGAAATAAATCAATAAGTCAAATCATCAATCAGACCAGAGTTGGTGCTTATCACAAAAACAAAATCACCTCGAACAATAAACAAGTTTTTCCTAGTCACTTTGCACCTTTTATATTGTTCCATGACGTCTTATTAGTAATTTTGCATACATATTAATAATATCTATTTGGCAACCCTATCTATATATCTCTCAATTGGACAATCTAGACCACAGCTGCCTACAGACTATCATATAATTACTCAAACTATATATTAAAAAATAATATTCGTACTATCCAGAGAGAAGTGCATACAGGCTGAAATCATAATATATGAAAAAGAGTTCATAGTATCCAGAAAGTTGTGTACACTACAATCGTAATAAAATCGTTTTGCTTTGGTGCCCCTACAATATTTAAATCACAATTAACCAAACAAAAGCATTCGTGCAATTTCACAAGTTCCCGTACAACTTTGACAAGTAATCAGATCATTAAAGACTGCCACGAAATGTAGAAAATTCCCATCGAAAATGCATGTAGTTGGACGAGCTGGCAAACCGCTATTAAAAAGCACTAAAAACGCACGCAACTTCCTGACATCCTTGGCCAATGACATTAGCATGTGCAGAAGATATTTCAAGACAGGAAGCTAAGGGTCTGCAATAGGCAGTTGAGTAAGGAAATGCGGGCTGCGCATGACTGGCGACTGTGTTAGCTTGGCAAGGCCAAGACGAATAAGGGTATAAGGAACGCGAACGTGAATGCGAACACGAACACGAAGGCGTAATCAGTCAGCCTAATCGTGCTCATCGTTGTCATCGTCGGCGGTCAGGCTCACTGCACAGTGTGATTACGTAATTGCAACGTTTAGTCCCGATGCGACAGGAATCGCAACGTATGGGTAGGCGTCTCCTAGCAGAGTAAATGCCAGTGACACCTATACACCCAAGTGTCTGTCTTAAGGCGGCTTCCTTGCTTCCTTTGCCATGGGCAGCGGTTTGCGTCCTAAGCGATCATGCCGCAGCGATAAACATTATTAGCGGGCGGGACGCTTTGTGTCGTTGTACCTGCACAGTGCAGCAGTGACCGCGCTGCGTCCTGTGTAAATACAATTTAGAGTTGGGACATTAAATGGGCATGCCGACACACATTAAGCTTGGGACACTCAAAGACGTTGCAATAGAAAAAGAAAACACTACAATAAATAATTTATTAAAGGCGAACTGGATTACTTGTGATTATGCAGGCATGGATTAAGCTTAGCAGCACACTTAGCCGAGCTAAACTTTGGCAGGCAACCGGTTAAGTGGCCTAGCCCACTTTGCCTGCAGACATTGCCGGGCTGCCGGCTTACCCTCGGCATTGCGCTGATTAAGCGATCTGCTAATGATCGGACTCACCAGTTTGACCTCATGTCAGAGTTTTGACATTTGCAACTGCGTCAAGACGCGTCAAGTTCGAGTATGCCAATAACCGGACCCACGGGCCCACGGGCCCACAGCACGGCAACATGCAATTATCAATTAAATGCTCATACGCATGTTGTATCCCTTTTCTCTGCTATGAGACTCGATAGCGGACAGTAATCCAATGCAAGCAAGAAAATATTTTGACAGTTTGCAAGTGACTCGTAACAAAAAGAAAAAAAGAAGAAAAGAAACCAAAAACGAAAACGAATACAAAATGAATAACAACTTTGACGACAAAAAGATAACGAAAAACAAAATATGTAACAAGGCTAGAGAAAGGAGTAACAGAAGTAACAGGATAACGTAATGTATGTTATGTGCTGCATTGTCAGACAATGCAGAGTACATTTGACGTACAGCGGCAGCAGCAGCAGCAGCAGCAGCAACAGCAGCAGCAAAAGCAGCACTAAAAGGCTTAGGGTCGCACAATTATGATGATAAGGATGAAATTATTATTACATGCAATATTTTTATGGGTTAACATCGCCCTCATGGGGTTGACCAACAACATAAGCTCGCATGCATGCAGTACTTGCCTATTGACATGGGATAGTGCGAGTGAATTTGTCAACGAGCAGTCAGGCAAAGGCAAGGCAAGCAGACATGGGACAGGCCCATGACAGACCGTAGCATTGCGAGTGCGAAATGTCTTAAGTTGTTGTGTGTGAAGACAACAAAGGATATAATCCTTTAACGCGTTTGTTTTCAAATGTTGTTCTCACTACATTCCCGTAATCTCACCATGTCTGCGTGGTGTTATAATACATGACAGTCCAACGCTTGCACTTACATCTGACTGACAAGGTACTGAGCTCTCAGGCGGCAGCTCTGCAAAAACAAAGCGAAACCAAAAAACAACAAAACAACAAAACACAAAAAAAAAGCAACAAGAATTATTTGACAGCTGTCACATCTTCTTGTGTTCATGCAAGAATCATAAGGTAATAAAATGCAAGACAACCAAGACTCGCAACAGCGTAAACGAAGTTGTCTTTGACTATTGACTAGCAAGGATACTTTTTTGTAGATATCCAGATACTGAAAGAATTAACCAAACAGCAAACTTTAAGTTGATCAAGCTTATTCGACTTTTGCTATTCATCCTAGAGGAAGTGTGTCCATGTACGAGTATGCAAGGCTTAGCCAGGACCTACACTATGTGAGTGTGAGTGTCTCCTATTGATGATGTAATCTAGGAACAAATTGGCTTCCTTGATGAATTTTATCATAGCAGTCTTTTGTTATTATGAAAGAAATTGCATCTAAGTTTCAATAAATACAAAACTTGAAAACCATTCACACGCCAAAATTAATTCTATCTATGCTAAGTCGCATGCAACATGACATCGCAGAAATTTGCAATTTTTAACCATTTATGTTGCTCACAAAAGACAAAATATTCCGTAAAGGCTTAACGGTTCATACAAACTTACCCTGTCACCTCTTTGCCATAGTATACTAATTATAAATGACAAAAACAAAAAAATAACTAATTGAAGACTACAAGAAGTGTCTGCCCCTGAATGCAACTGCAATGCAATGTATAATTTTTATTTATAGTTTTTTTATTCGCTCTTGCAAAGCAGACAACAGATTGTTGCTGACAAATATTTTTATTATGCAAGTCAAAATATGTTAAAGAAAAAATAATGATTTTCCTATACTTGAAACTGACTTAGGCACCCTCAGCACGACCCAGAGGGGGGTTTTTTTTTGTCTTACAATGCCGCTGCCTGCAACTCAAATTTATGCAAATTTCTTGGTAAGTATTACGTAACGGAGATGAAGACAATGATGATGACGTTGCCGGTGACGGTGACGGTGACGGTAATGGTGATGGCAATGATGATGATGGTTTCGCGCTCACCGTCCGCGTCTGCGGGCTGAGACAGACGCCTGTCACTTCTCATTTGACTGATGAAATGTCAGCCGTCGTCGTCATCGGCTTTCTTTTTTTTTTCAAATTTCTTCTTTTTTTTTTTGTTTTCTTGTCTGTGACACAAAAATCCGTGTAAAGTAATTAGATGCTTGTTAGCTATGGTCGCATCATCATTTTTTATGAGCATGTCTTGTTTTTTATTTATTTATTTTTTTGGTCTAACAGCAAATTATGCTTGGGCTGCTGTTTGTTGCAAGGGAATGTTTGGGTATTGGAAATTTGTACAAGGCTCATTCAAATTTTCAAAGTCACATGTCAAACATGTCAAAAATAATTCCACTATAGTTTGCACAGCGTTATTAAAAACTAAACTGTCTACACAAGCCACCATAATCCTGGATCCGCTGCATTGACTGCAACTTCGAAGTATTCGTTTGATATATCGTCAAACTTTGCATCTAACTTGGCAGCTCTACTGCAGACATATTTCTGTAAACATCTGCTGAGTTAGCTTACTTGAGAAAAAGGCAACTGAGCATATATAGTCAGTAAGTTTAAGTTTCACTTAATCTAGATGAAGGAAGAGTTCTAATTCAGTTGGTTCTGGCATAATTCATTCAAATTTCATTGCAGATTTCATTCTGACTCAGCACCTTTTAACTTTTCTTTTAGTGAAATTAAGGCCATAAGTAAGTTTCATATATGTAGACTCCTAAAGAACAATTTCAAAAGTTGTCGTTGACACTTCCGCGAGTGTTTTGGGAATATAGCTGATTGTCTGACACACGAACAGACAGTCAGTCCCGTATGTAGTTAAATACAGAATTAATGAATTGCTTTTATAGAACTGCAAGCAAACCGTTTATCCAAGCAGACATCCAGTTAATTATGTTCATAGTGGTCACAGGCTGGTACTAACATATGCATACGAAAGGTTTTTCTAAAACATAACCATCTCTTACCAGCAAAGAATGTAATGCTAGGTAAGGTTAGGTAGCTGCATCACAAGGTGAGTGATGCCACTTAGACCGCAGTATGGGTCCGTTGTGAGCCACAGGTTGTAGGCCTAGCTACCTTCCAATTTGGTGAAACCATTCAGAGCCTTTGATAAAGCGAACAAGGTTATTTATCCCTACTTGGTATAGGTTGTCTATACTTTGAAGGAAATGAGCTCCTAGGAGACGTGTTCTCCTTCTGGCTAGAGCTGGGCACGTGCAGAAAAGTTGCTGGATTGTTTCCCCATCTTTTTCGTAATACTCCTAGTCTTGTTGCATGAGTCCCTATTGGACAGTGCCCTGTTAGAGTTCCTGTCAGGATACTCAGTTAATGTAATGCTGAATGTGTGAATAAAATTCGGGGCATTGCAAAGGATGCCCAAAAAACAAAAGTGCGCTGTTGAAATGCCTATCTGGAATGCACCATATAGTGTGGATAATGAAGAATGAAACGGATCTCCCACTCAGTTTGGACTCTGCTTAGAGCATGTCCATTACCTGTAGCAATAATTATGCAATTACAAGTATTGGGAACGAATGTAAATTACTTCATTAGTTATTGAGTCTACAATAAAAACAGAAAAACTTATCGCATATCGCACGCGTCTATACCAAATTGTTATTTAATTTACTTTTAATGGAGTGAAATGAAGAAATTTTATCGAAACTGATATGGCACAATTAAATTTAACATGTTACCAATAAAACAACAAACAAACAAAACGAAAGAACGTCCAGCTAATAGAAACGATCAAAGGCAAACAGATGGTCAGCGTGACAACATGCGACAAAGAATATGCCGGTGCACTGCTGTTAAAACAATTTCATGCCATTAGCAAGGCAAGCCCCGCCACATAGCGGCGAAGCACTCAGTCCCAAGTTCGGACTGACTTGCACGGAATTGACAGTAACTATGGTAAATGCACATATGCATGTACTAAGTCGAAGGTGCTCTACGTGTAATTAAATGCATGTGATATGCGCGCAGCAGCACTCACTCATCCCCGCACCCGCTTAGCCACTCATCCCTACACTCTGCTCTGCTACCGAGTGTTTGTCTGTCTGTCTGTCTGTCTGTCTGTTTGTTTGTTTGTTTGCTGGCAAGCTGCTCGCTTCTCGTTTGCTTCACTGTTGCGGGTGTTCGCACTACTCATCTGGTCTCGTCGTGCGTGTGCCATATCCGCTCGTGCTTGGCCGCTGCAGATGCGACATGAATCTCTCTATTTCTTGCCTGCCATTGTGTATGCTAGACTATGTTGAAATGTGCTGCGGTATTTTTCAATATGCACAAGTATTGTGACATATTTAGCTGTAATTATGCATGATTATTGTTTTTATATTATATGATTACAATGTAAACAAGCATGCATGCATGTAATTAGCCGTTTTCCGCATTAGGCATGTGTCTGGCAGAAAGACAGTTTTCACGTGAATTGTGTCCAAAATGTATGGAACGCTTTAGTGTTGAAGTCTGCTGCGATGACTTAGTCTAAGCAAAACTTCTTCCCGCATCGAAAAGTTTTTCTAATTAGCTTTGCATACGAATTTAAATCATGTAATGCCAAGCGCATCCGCTCTGTTTACCAGAAGAGCTACTACGAACTATCAGTGATGATAAACCTTTATTAGGTGTCCCACATATCATACGAAACAAAGAAGAGTTGGACACAGAACCCCATGATCATCCGCAAGAAAGACAAACACTTGGAAAGGTTCGCATACATTGAAGCTATTTAGTCGTCAAAAACATGAGAGTTGCCGGAATAATAAAGCAGCAAACTAAATCAATGAAATATTAAAAGTCAAAGAATATCGAGGAATTATGCTTAGACCATAACTTGAATATATTTAGAAGGCAATGAGGATAATGAAATCGTATGACCTGATGCAGTTGGAATTAACTAAAATATTAGTTAGATTTGTTTGTGTTTTTTTTTTAATAAGAGCCATATTAATATGATTTCAGAGTGTAAACAAAATCATTATTAAGATCGAGAATACACTTCAAAAGTCACATCTTGATTTCCGTTTCAACACAAACGCAGTCAGGCTTCACGTGATGTCTGAAATTTCATAAAAAACGAAGCAACACAACAAAGGTGTCAAAAGTGACAGAAGAATTTCACACAATCGTCGATGAGTGTAAATAAAAACAAGAGTCATGCCTAACTAAGAGCAGCAGACATTCTTGGCTGGGTGACTGTCAGAGAACACATGTCAATCAAAATCGACACAAACGAAATTGTAACAGAAATTTAATTATCTCAAGGATATAAGCACACACGGAAGAAGACGCTTATGGGATTTGACTATGACACAGCTGACTAAGATTCCGACTCTTATTTCGACAAAGGCTCAGCTAAAATCTCAGAGACTCCAAACTCAGACGGGCAAATACAATGCATATTTTTTGCAAGCTCTTCAAAAGAACTAACAAAATTTTCAAAATGGGCTCTTACAGACAGCACGGCCAAGGCGCAGAACACGGTTGGGGTGGATTTCGTTCGTTTGATTCGCCTGTTGTTGTTTATTCGTAGCGGAAAATGTAATCCCATTTTTAGCATTCGAGCTAATAAACATTATGAATAAAGATTTTGTCGATAACTCTGTCATTAACTGGCTTTGATGTAAGTGCAGGAGATTAGTGCAGCTGATTGCATTTCATACTCCATGTAAAGGTTCAGTTTTAATTGGATTATGACTGACCAAATGGTTGTACCTCGATCAGAGGCTTAGAGTAGAGTAGAGCATCGACTCCATATTAGCCCCATTTACTACCATAAACTTAAAATTTATCCGATGATAAGTTGTGTGCTTCTTGAAAAAATTCCCATAACTGCTGTTTTGACATCGTAAAGCTATATCGTTTTATCCAAATAAATCTGCGTAGAATACATATGACATACTTTACATA
Source organism: Stegana nigrithorax (assembly GCA_037044495.1). Lineage (NCBI taxonomy): Eukaryota > Metazoa > Arthropoda > Insecta > Diptera > Drosophilidae > Stegana > Stegana nigrithorax. The sequence goes on along the minus strand of JBAMBQ010003086.1, from coordinate 2,449 downwards.
TTTGTATTCTAACGCGCGCTTATGAATTTATTGACTAAGGTCAATAGCCAGGCAAACCAAAAACCGAGTTAAAAATTATTAACTTGGCACTATAATTGATTTTATATCGGAATACCTGACCCTTCTTCAGGCCATGAATAGACTTGTCTTCGAGCGTATTGCTGATTGTCTTCTTCATCTCTACCAGCCAGATCACCACATCCTGATTGGCCAGAATGTGCAGTCGCCAAATGGCAGATAATAATTGCTTACCGCCGAGCCATCCCCTGTACCACTTAATTGCTTTTTAGTTTTTAGTTTCAATTTTCGAATACACATTATTTATGTGAAACTTATATTTCAAAAGGTATTTGAAACGTGTCGAATATGTTCAAACACAGTTTTTGTTTTTTCATTGATAGATCTACACTGAGACCTGCAAATCGTCCCTCCTTATCTCTATGACCCTGGTCTGAGATCCACATTTGTTATAGCTGAATAGCAAGCCAAACATTAACTTTAATCTCAAAACTTGCTATACCTGCCTATTTAATGATATAAGGTACAAGAAAACATCCCTATTTTAGTCGCAACTACCTAAGTCATTCTGTAAGAATTTTAATTATATTCAGCACAGACAGAACCTATTCCATTATTACCATTCGCAGCTATAAAGTAGCCATTAAGTCCGGTTCCAGAAGAACTTGTTCCGTAGTACGCTACCAAGGCTGTGAAAAGAGCAATAAAAAAGTATCTCACTCAGAAAGAGTTATTTATTTAAAAAAACTGATAATTTTTTCACTCCTCGTGAATTTTATCACTTTTTGCTCTTCCCCTTCTCTTTCTTATCTTTTTTGTCGCCTTTTTTCTTGTCGTTCTTATCGTTCTTCTTATCCGTACTGTTCAGTATGCCGCAAAGCTTCTCAGTAGTAAACGATTTCGGACGCTCAATAGGCGCGCCTAAAGCTCGGGCCCAAATCAATTGCGGCATGACACCCAAACAACGTGAGATACCAAACAAGACAGTATAGAACTGCATTTCCTTCAAGCCATAATGCAACAACAAAACACCGGAATGCGCATCAACATTAGGATAAGGATTGGCGACCTTCCCAAGTTTCTTTAAGATTTCAGGTATGATCTTCCACAAACGCGTAACAAGTTTAACATTCTCATCATCCTTACAATATTTCATGGCAAATTCATTTTGCAGTACGAAACGTGGATCTGTATCACGCAGTACTGCATGGCCATAGCCAGGCACCACCTAAAGTGAGGAAAAAATTATTATATTATTTGGCACTATATTGATCTCATTTTGCAATACCTTGCCCTTCTTCAGTGTGCCATTAATGAAATCAATAATGGCTTTGTCCTCGGGTGTATTGCCAACTGCCTTCTTCATCTCTAGCAACCAAGTTACCACCTCCTGATTGGCCAGACCGTGCAGTGGGCCAGCTAAGCCACACATACCTCCAGCAAATGATAGGTAAGGATCGCTCAGCGCCGAGCCAACCAATTGTGTAGAATGGGCAGATACATTGCCACCCTCATGATCAGCATGAAGTACCATGTACAACCGCATCAATTCAATGAAATCATTCTCATCCAAGCCAAGCATACGACAGAAATTGGTTGACCAATCTACAGATGGATCTACTTCGCGGTTTCCTGGGCCCCCCTTAAAAACGTTATTATAGATTATAGCCGCAAATGTTATCGAAGAGGCACTCAAATTCATCGCATCCTCGTAAATGTATTCCCAATACTTGGGTTTCTTCACACCCTTATTGTAGGCCTTCACAAATTCGCTCTTAACGTTAAGACAGGCCGAACATGCCGCAAACTGAGACATTGGGTGGATTTTCTTGTCCATCGAATCTAAGAGTTTAACAACACCCTTTGGCAATTTGTTCCGATGATTCCACTCGCAAGTGATCAGGTCGGTTTCTTCTTGTTTAGGCATTGAACCTGATGTAAGCAACCAGAAGACACCCTCGGGCAAGCCCTCCTTGCCATCTTTAGCACGTGGCAACTTCTTCACAACATCTTTTAACATAACATTCCTATAGAAAATTCCTTTCTTTGGGTCCACATACGATGTATTACATATCAACAACATTAGTCCCCGCATGCCACCCATGACCTACACATAAGATCAAGGTATTTCACATCAGCTTAACGTTGCGCAATCTTCAATCACAAACTACTCACGTTTTCCAATTTGATCTCTCCCAGTTTTTTCTTCCCATGCGCCTTCTTTAATCCCATCATGCGTTCACGCTCCTCCGGTACTTTTTTTGCTAGCACCTCCTTTAGAGATTGAATGCCAGAGGCAAAGAGCCTTGTGCTTTGCCATTGCTTCGTGGCACATGTGCTCTGAAGATAATAAATACAAACATTAACATTAAACGAGCTGCTCTATCAAAACTTTAAATGAACCAACCTTTAAGAGGAATTCACTACCACA
>JBAMBQ010003084.1:0-30149 GCA_037044495.1 Stegana nigrithorax | reverse complement strand
GGCGTTTAACGGCAGCATATACGTCGGCAGTAAAATAAAAATACAATAACAACAACAGCAACAATCACTTTAGTTAAATTCTCCTTGAAGTTTACTTAGTTGAAAAAATCATCTCGAAAGTGTTTTGCACGTCCAGATACAAAATCCATCATTTTAACCGAGTTTTGTGTGTGCGCGATACTAGTAGTATCTCTAAGCTCTTCACTCTTTTACTCTCGCTCTTGTTGTTGCGTTATGTTGCCTCTTCCTATTTTTTTTCGGGCGTTGGTCTATTTGATATTTTGAACTTTTCGCCGCCTATTTGTTTGTTTTGCGGTATAAACTTACCTACTTGATAAATTTATTGTGCACTTTTCCCTTATTTGATTCATAAAATTGTTAGTTTTTCACTGGTTTGCAGCGTTGAACACGATATAATTACTATTTTTCTATGATGAACTTCACTTGTGAGCAAAAAAAAAAGTGACTGAAAAATTTATGTGTATTACTTAGTACCCAGTTGGAAATTGAGCGTAAATGTTTCCCTCTCATGTCTCGTCTTCACTACTCGGACTATCTGTCTTCAAAATTGACGTGCGGTCTGGTTGGTCTGAAAAATTTCATTTCTGACATGTGTGAGCTTCAAACAATTGACTAAGCAACCCTGCTGCAGTTATCACACTGCGGGTACATCCGTTTGCTTATTTAATCTCGACCGAAATATCAAAGGTTATTTGTGGATCTAATTTTATACTTGCCACTCGACGACTAAACGACCACTTTTTATTTGTTCGTTGTAGTGCTAATGTCCGCCACGCGGCGACAATTACAAACATAGACTACAACACCCAACAAGTCAATGTTTTGCGTTAATCTAAAAAGTCGTTACTAAAACACAAGCTTTTTAAAACAATACACTTTTATTGATGCACTTAATTTTAATTTTACATACATACTTTTTACTTACGATCTACGGGAAATCGGGTAGGGAACGTAGATTAGGAAAAAAACAAAAACAAATAATATCTGCATAATGATACAATAACTTAATTTTTCCTTGGTTGCATGTATACTTGTTTGTTGTATATAACTACATATAAATATGTGTATAATACTTAATGCAAGATTTTTGAAGAAGCTTTTAAACTGTCGACTAGAACATATAAAATCAAAATATACATAAATACTCATATGTATTATTTTAAATACATATGTATGCATGTATGTATATAAGAATTAAAAAAAAAACGCTAAATAATCAAAAAATAAAAAAGAACTGGTTTACGTGATTAGACGTGGCGCATGCAACCCATGCACATTCTCAATGGGCGGGCAATGCGTAGCACCCGGCGGACCCCAGTCATGCAGGCCGCGCGAATTTGCCAGCCGATGCGTTAGACGGTGGGCAATGCTGAAGCCGCCGCTGCCTTCCAGTTGTGTGAGCACAATGATGACTTGTCTGTAAAGAGTGCAAAAGAGAATGTAAAGAGTAGTTTCCAATAAGCGGTATACAAGTTCTTGCCTCTGCAGTGGCGGCACAGAGTCGACTGTCTTCAACTCGCCACGCGTGGACACAACATTGTAACTTTCTTGACAATCACATTTCACATGTATCCATTTGTTCTCATGTCGATTTTCGACCATGACCACCAGACCGGCCCAGCCCTAAAAAATTAGAAATCAATAAAGCTCATTGTAGACTCATAGAACACGTATACAACTACCCAATTTACCTTCGTTAAGTAGTAGGCCGTCATTCCCTCACGGCCCTCATGTCGTTGACCTTTGGTCAGCGTAAGACTTATGATGGCATCAGCCAGCAAATGTGGCGATGGAGTGATTTGCTCCACGAGCAAACGCTTCGAACTGTGAATAGCCAGAATACATTGAGGATACTGGTGGGGATCTTCAATGCCGGTATGCCAGTGATTAAATGCGAGGCATACAAGCAAGTAGATATCGCGCTCGAGCATCTTGTGGCAACCAACGAAGCCGCGAACCTGCAAATGATCATAATGCGATATAAAAGTAAAAAAAAAAAAGAGTCAACCGTGTATTTTACTGCTACTACTCACTTGCCGTTTGCTGTGCTCAACCAATCTGCCTATTTCTGGCGCTGCAGGCGATCGTGTACGGAATATCACAACACATAGATCTAGCTGCGAACGCTGAGATTTCTCTGAGTTGCGCTGACCCTCCTGGAATAAGGTAAACTCAGCCTCAGTTGGCTCAAGCACTGTCAGCAGTACGCATGAGATCGAACACAATGGTTGCAAAGTGCCCTGTAAAATCAACATAGTAAGCATGTAAGATAGAGAGAACTTTTTGGAATGCAAGGAAAAAATTAAAAAAAAAAATACAAAAATAAAATCAACTTGCCTGCAAGCGCACTTCATTCCAGCCGGACCGCACTTTGCAAATGTCAATGCAGTCAAAATAGTTTAGCACATCCTCGAACGAAATCCAGAAAACGCCCTCGGATGCGCCATGCGGCATTAGCGCATCGCGTAGTTCATCCGTCCATAAATCCGAGTCATCGGACCAATCGCCACGCCATGAATAATGACCCCACGGATTGCGTAACTTTAGCAGGCGATGACCCTGTATATCCTTAACATCTAATACCGAGTAGGCGTGTCGGGGACGCAATCCCTTAAGCTGGTACTCCTCCTCATCGACCTTCATATTGCCTCCACCGCAACTGGCGCCCATCAAAAAACGCACACAACGCGAGCTTAGCAATTGCGCCCAGATCAAATCCTTATCGAGTTCATCCTCGCTCGGCATTGGCAGTGAGCTCGCTTGTAATGGAATGCTCTCACATGGCGCACCAGTTAATGTGGCCAATCCCTCAATCGCACGACCCGAGACGAGTGCTTCATAGCAGCCATGTATCTTGGCCACCGCTTTCTCAATCAACGGAACCCAGAGTTGTTTACGTTTGGCTTGTGAATAGACAAGATGGCCACGTTTGTCGCATGGCAACAAATCATCCACCAGCACTGTAGTCCACTTGCCATCCTTGCACAAACGCACCTGATAAGCACCCTGTGCACAAATCTCCTTCGTAACGAGCACCTCCTTGACGAGATCTTCGCGCTCGGCAAGCACAGCCAGTGCGCTAAGCAGCCAACAATTACCCAGCACACCCTGACAGATGTCTGATGGCAGTGGTGTACGAAATACCGCCCATGGTGGAAATGCACCACCATCGCAGTTAATCTCATGCGGTCGACGCCATTGCACAACAGGATTACCCTCGGTGACACTGTGTGCAGGATTATAGTAAAGACTCTTGGGTGCCGGTGGAAACGAATCATCCACAAAGAGTTCATTATTATCGCGGCAGTACTGTATTATATTCTCCCATTTAGTCAACGCCTCAGACTCTTCAATCTGACGTAGATTCTCCATCAATTTGCTCTCCTGTCGTATATCCGCAGTAAGTGCTAGGCGTGACGCTTTCTGGGCAAGCACAGCATCTGTCAGAACATTCACCAGTCCCCGTGGACTCGAACAAATGTCACAAACAACTGATGCTGAACAGTTCTCATACGTACATGCCGGACATTGCCAAGTCTTGGTAAGCGCATAACCGCCGCTTGCTCCCACACCACTAGCACCGCTCAAACTAGCAGCATGATGTGGACTGTATGGCGCTACTATGCCTGTAGCTTGCGTCGATACGCTATGTGAAACAATGGCGCTGCCAGTACTATGACGCTTGGGTATCGCGCCACTACTTTGACTACGCGGCGATGGACTGCGATTGGCACGTTTTGCCACCGGCGGCAATTGCAGTTGCTGTGCGCTGCTCTTCGGCATCTGCGTCACGCCAACGCCTAACGGTGATGTTGCGTCTAATATAATAGGTGCAATGCCTCCACCACCACCGCTGCTGCTGCCACCGCCAGCACTAACGCTGATGCTATTGCTACCGATAATGTTGCCGCCTGCAGCAGCAGCAGCAGCAGCGCCGCCACTTGCCACACTGTTGCTACTTATAGCATGCATGCCACGCATTTGCTCTGTAAGAAAACCCATGTTTAGCTTTTTTACTACGGCTGCTACCATTTGCCAACTGCCTGGCACTTACCATTTGCTTCACTAAACACTGCCTGCGCAACATTATCATGAGCTCGATCTTGCAATGGCAGCGACAATGGCATCGACATTGGCACCGGCACCAGTTTGTCGCGATTTGCTTTACATGCACTACACGCGCCCACCGATAAAGAATTCTTAAGCGTGCAATGACTGCACGTCCAGAATTCACCCTTGCGCAAAGTCATATCCTCAATCGATGAAATGCTCTTCAGTTTGGAGCCACCGCATACGACACATGCCATTGCCGTCGAGTAGTTGACCAATGTACATTTCTTGCAGGTCCATTGCTCCTCAATATTTCGTTCTGCAAAATCAAAGAAAGCATTTCAGTTTAGCATAAACATATATAAGAAAATCTATGTATGTATGGTATGTGTTGTTGCTGAAGTTACTTACCCACAGTCTGACTAGCGGCTGAGACACGTGTTAACCGTGCCTCCATTTTGCCCGCGATTGCATTAAAATTTGACAGTTGTTGTTGATTGTGTGCATGTGTATGTGCATGTGCATGTGCATGAGCCTGTTCCTGTGTTATTGCCAATGATGATGGCGTTGTTGTCACTGCAGCGGCAACAGCTGCTGTTGCTATCGTCGCTGTTGTCTGTATCTGTGCCGGCGTTACACTACGTACCGATTCACAGATTTCACAACGTTCAGTCCACAGACGATTATAGGCATAGGAACATTTAATACATGTCCACATTTTACGTGAATTTAGTATTAAATTATTGTCGGAACGTGTGCTTGTTGCCGCCGCTGTTGTTGTTGTGGTTGTTGCTGCTATACACGATGTTGATGAAGATGACGACGACGATGACGACGATCCTGTTGACGATGACGCTGTTGAGCCTGTCGCCGATGCTGTTGATGATGATGACGATGTTGACGACGAAGACGAGTTTGAACTCGATGAAGAACACAACGCACTTGCTGCTGCTGTCGTTGTTGTTGTTGTAGTTGGCATCCGATTTGCGTTTGCTGCTCCTGAAGCCCCCGTTGATGCTGTTGTATTCGATCTGTAACCAAAATGTTTAAATTATATTAAATTATGAATTAACGCAAATGAAAATAAAATGTATACCATAAAAAAAAAAGTATGCATTTTAATATAAGTAATATTAATATAATAGTAAAAGAAAAATACCGGATTTTGGTTTTTTTAATTTATTAATGATTAGTTTTGAAAATAAATTTCATAAGCGTGGTTATGGGCAGTTTTAAATTTTGTTTAAACTGTTAATAAAATTAGCATAAATAACTTAAATAACAAACTATTTATAAAAAAGTTTAATTTAAAAAAAAAATAGAAAAACAAAAACGCCTGCAATAATTGAAATTTTATGCATACATTTTCGGTTCGACAGTTTTGCGTGGTCCTTTCCAGACTTTTGCGTAAATCGAATGTTCTGCATTATGTTCCGCTGACGTCAGTCTAGTATCAGCAATTATTTTCGATTCCGATCCATCAGCAATGCCATATGTTGCGGCTGCTGCAGCTGTCTCCGTTGGCAATGTATTACCCATGAATATTATTGCCGTATTGGCATCAAGCTCGCCGCCGCTGCCTCCTCTGCTAATACTCGTATCTTTACAGAATTTCTCTTGATTTTCCGTTTGTTGTTGTTGTTGTTGTTGATCGTTTAGTTTCTTTTTAGTCTTGTGCTGTTTATTCACTTGCGCGTAAATTGGTTGCTTTTGCTGCTGCTCAAGCGCAACACTTCGTTGTTGTTGTTGTTGCTGCTGCTGATGCTGCTGTGCAATGGCTATGCATTCATTTTCATATATCTGCTGTTTGATCTTGTGCTTCTCCTTTTCAGGTGCATTAACGCTGCCTGCGTTGCTATTATTATTATTATTGTTGTTGCTGTTGTTATTGTTATTATTGTTATTACCGCATGCGCTTAGCGCTGCCTGTTCCAGTTTATTTTGCTTATCACCCACAACACCCGCAATATCACAAACTTTGAAAGCACGCTTCTGTTGCTGTTGCTGCTGATGCTGTTGCTTGCGCCTTTCACCATTATCAACTGCATTCGACCAATCGTTCACTGCAATAAATACACCATTTCGCGGTATTGTAAACTGTGTCGATAATGCCGCTGCCGATTGCTGCCCTTGTTGCTGATGTTGTTGTTGTTGTTGGTTATTACACTGTCTTGCAGTCAACTGCGCTGCTGCGGTTGCAGTTTGTTGGCTTGCTAAGACAATGTCACTGTTCTCCGTTGTACGCTCTGGCAGACGCTGTTGCTGCTGCACCTGTGGTTGATGTTCTCTTGGCGCTGCTTTCGATGATCGTGATAATGTTGTTATTGTAAAATTATATTTGGTTTTTGAGGCGGCACCATTGCCATCACGATTTCGTATGATGTTATTGTGGTTTTTGTTATTGTTATTTTGTTTTCTACGACAAAATGTATCATTTGTTAAAATTGTGAATTTTGAAGGTCGTTGCTGAGCCACACGTTGACCAACTTCACCACCGCCACCGCCAACACCAAAGGCGCCGCTGGCAGTTGACGTTGTGGTTGCAGTAACTGCCGATTGTGAATTTGATTTTTCATTTAAAGAGAGAAAAAGAGATAATTTTACAACAGCTTTAAATAGGCGCAATCGACAAATGACTTCAATTCATATAATTCAAATACAAATCACAACGCGTGTTAATTATATGTACATAAAAAATATAATTGATACAAAAAAATTAAAAGCAACACACAATTAAATTAGAAAAAAAGAGACGATTTAGTTCAGCACGGTCTGATTTAATACAATTTCGAATGCAACCATTTTTTTAACATTTCTTGACACATGCAGATTTAAGATTAACGCGTTATTATAATTTAAATAATTAATTTAATTAATACCAGCATGATCTGTCTCTGGTTTACATAGCCGGATCACTCTATGCATATGACAATTTTTTATATATATAACGGAAAAGTACAAACTGTTGCTTTTCCCTTTGAAACAACAAATGCTGTAAATTGAAAAAATAATATTCAGAACTTATAAGCTAACACAAATGAATATTTTCAACGCACATAAAAATGAATGCGCATTAATAAGTAACACAATTATACTGTAATTACACGGCGCCACTTATTGCCTGTCAACTGCTTCTGCTTTTAGGTTTTTTTATGCTGTACAATAAACAAACCTGAAATCATGAGTCACAAGACTATCGTCGATAAAACAAAGAAAAATTCACTTTGCCTCATTAAAAAAAACAAAACAAAAAAATAAAAAAAAAATACAACAACAAACCAAAAAAACGCGCTATTTCAAGATTAAACAGAAAACATACAAAAGTCGAAGCACTTTTATAGCACATTTTTAAGGAAAAATTCAAGAAAAAAAAAAAAACAAAAGCAGATAAAGCCAAAACAAATTTAAAAGCGATCCTCAACGGTTGTGTTTGTTTTTTTTTTTTCGCTCACCAAAATGGTCCGTTTCTTCTTCTTCGCCTCGTCTACTGCCGCAACAGTCATCAGCGTTCACTGCCGCCGTTGTTGTATTGGATTTTGCACTTGCCGTTGGATTCTGATTGGAGTTTGTCTTGCGATTGTAATTGTGCATGAATGCATGTGTATCCGGTAAATTAAAAATATCCTTGCTTTGGTTGTTCACAAAACAAATGTGACAGCTACGGCCTGAAAATGATTTGTCTATGGATGTGGTAAGACTCTGCGTACGTCGGAAGTATTTTTGCTTTGTGCTTTTGACAGCACGTCGTTTTAACAAGCGTATATCGGAATGTTGTTGTTGTTGTTGTTGTTCGGGGACTAATTCAACGTTGCTGTTACTGTTGCTATTGCTGCTGTGGCTGCTATTAACAACATTCTGCTGCTGCTGCTGCTGCAACATTATGCCATATTGCTGTTGTGTACCATTGTTGCTGCCATTCTGCTGCTGGTGCTGCTGTTGTTGTTGTTTGCCACGTATGCATAGAGTCTCCTTGTATATCGGCGCAAAATAACTGACTGTATCGCAAATGACACAATGCCATGTCACAGAATTATTATCCGTATCACATGCATCGCATATCCAACGTCGGTTCAACGATGGATTTGAAAAGTGCCGATACAATTCAATTGAATTTTTAACGTATTTACGTGTATCCTCGCAGGCAACACAATTTGCTGGTAAATTTTGATGATTGCGTTGCGGTCGTTTCAAACAGCCGCGCAATAAGGACTTGTAAACACGTTTGTAATCATTTCTGAAATTGAAGTTGGTTTCGCAACCATTTATTTAACAATTTAACTTGACAAACGTTTTGTAATCATATTCTACATTTTTAACTTTTTTGTTTTCTTTTCTCAAACGTAAATTGTATGCATGTATGTGCGTTGCATGCATGCATAGCACGTGTGCATGCACATGTTTGTTTAAAATTCAGCATAGGTTGGTTTTTAATAAGCAATAATGGTGAAATGCTTGTCTACTGTTTAGGTAACACAACAATATTAAGGTTAAAATAAAAAAAGGATGCTTAACCAGTTGCTCATTCCGACGTTAAAGCGTTAACGCGTTAACGTTAATTTCAGTGGCACTTCTTCCTTAAAATTTAACTTAAATGCTAATAAGGCAACATTTTGAGTTAATTAAATCAAAGTTAATTGATTCTAGCAAAAGAAAGTCAACGACAATAACAGCCACGCATGTCGTTATGCGTTAATCAGTTTGGCCATATTCTTGAGGTAGGTAAAGTTCAAGCAACTGCACTTGGTCAAATTAACGTAAATCATCTGACTTACCGTCGAGTTTAAAATGCAACTACGCGTAGTTTTTAGTTGTTTTTTCACTAATTGCTATGGAAAATACCAACAGCTTTTGCAGCGAAGACAAAAAGTATTAAGTAACTATTCAAGCAAAGCAAGCAAGGTTAAAAAGCAAAGTGGCACACAGCACTGTTTAACTGCTTCCAGTTGGAATTTATGCGTGCTGCTTGCACGTTTAGTTATATTCATATACGCGAAGAATTTTTTTTTTTTTTTTACGTAAACTCACTTATTTTTGAACAATTTGGTTTGTTCCGATTTACTTTTTGGGGTTATTTGTTTTATTTTTTCTAAGCGTATATAACTAAATGCGTTCAGCGCAATATGTGCAGGCAGCAGCTAACTAGTATGTTGTGCTATTTTGTTGTTGTCAGTTTCATTGCTGTCGCTGCTATGACTGTTTGTTGTTGCAGTCGTTGTTATTGTTGCTGCGCTGCTGACGAGAGTAATCAATAAAATTGTAAACAATGAATGTTTCATTTCTCGCGCATCGATTTTCCCCAAATTTAAATTCATATGAAAAACCACAAAGGTAGCGAGCGTTAGGCAGAAGCGGACGCGTATATGCGCATATGTACCTAGCATTGAAATAAATATTTGTAACAGCAATTGCAGTTGGGATTTTGCTTTACGTTTTTTTTTTGTTTTTTTTTTTTTTTTTCACAAATGTGCTGTATGTATGACTTCCAGACATTGTATGTTGTTGTATTTTTTTTCCAATTTTCTGTTGTGTATGGAAATGTGGAATTTGATTTTGTTGTTGTTATTTTTCAATTTGTCTTTTTGTGTTGCTAAAGCAATAATGCTTGTGTAGCTGTTTGTGTAGCTATGAAGTTCAATAATTTTGGTAAGTAAAAGATATACTTTTGCTGCGAACTTACCGCGCCACCGTCTCCGCAGCATTAACAGTTAAAGCATCTCTTACACTGTCAACTCCGCCACTGCTGGTGCTGCCAGTCGCTTCAGTGCCGTCGCAGTTGTTATCGTCTGGCTCCGGCGGTGACTTGTTGGCATATCTGTATGTAGCCGTCTCCGTTGCCATTGAAAGGCCGTCGCCATCAATGTCATCATCATCAATGCTTGTACGCAAATAGCCACTAGTGTTTGCAGCACTATTGCAACCATTGCGTTCCAATTTGAGTGTAGCCGTTGGACTTGGAAAAACCTTGCGCACCGTGCCGCAGTTATAGCATTTGAGAGATTCAGTTGGATTGATGACTTTACATTTCGCGCACGACCATTGGAGCACCGACGATATGGTGCCCATTTCGATGCACAATCGCAGTGAACAGTTTATCTATTCGATGTCAATTTAGAATTAATCATTATGACTAGCGACAGACAACTCTTCCTATAATTTTGTTACAATTCTCCTCCCGTTATTTGCGTTTTTGGTTCGCAACACAGTCTGAAAAAACTTCGTGCAGAGTTTCCATAGTGAAGAAAATTATTTTAGAAAAAGTAGCGGCTGCAAAAGAAATGCTGATTGATCCCTTATTATAAAGCCTTATTATAATGCATTTTGCATTACATGTACTATATATCCTTTGTTCTTTGTGTAACTTTGCAGCGCTGTCATATACACAAGTTGAGTGTTTTTTCAGCAGGTTTACAAATCGTCAGCCTTCGCTCTACTATTGTATTTACCCCATCGACATTGGATGACGTTGTTAGAAGAGGAAGCACTATGAGAGAGTGAGAAAAAACGATTTCGTGCTCTGTAAACTCAATTTCTCTTGAACAACACTAAATCAGTTAAGTTAAGTTTTCTGGCCACCGAAGACCGGACACTTGGTAATGAGGTGATTTTCTAACTAACTTAACTCCTAAATTCAGTGCCAAAAACAGTTAAGACGTAGTTGTATGGACAACTCGACATTTTCTTCGCCTGCCGGTCTGTTCTGGAATGCAACTTAGAGTTGGGTTGTGTTTTTAAACCAGAGGAGAGCAATGGCGGTTAGGCGCGGTTAGAACTATTAGGGTTGTCACCTCGCAAAACTTTGTCTGGTCGCCGGTGATTAGTCCAGGTAAAAAGTACAAGACGCAGCAGGATTTTACGTTGTGCATTACTGATTCACTGGAATAGAGTTCTTTCTCACTCTTACGTATATTGAAGCAGAATGCTTCTCTATTCTGACAACATTATCTTGGGTTAGCCGAGAGTGTACGATGTAACTCTTACTTATTTACTAACTACTCTAGAAAATTACAAGACTGCTACACCACCGAACAGCTGTCCACCGGCAATGTTGAAGCTGAGGAATGTTATTTATGATGTCCCCTACGATATAAAGCACGTCCAAGGCTTTAACTTACGTTGCGACTGACAGTGTCGAAAATGTTGCCCACAAAAACAAATTAAACGCAAATGTCAGATTCAAATTAATACCATGTATTAAAATGTTTCAAAAGTGCTTTATTTAAAAACTGAATAACCTGAACGTTATCGTTCAACATGTTCATGGTATTAGTATTTTTATGTAAATGACTTATTTTATCAAAACTCCTTTTCCTCCTTATCTTGATAATGAAATTACCAAAGATAACCTTTATGCCATTTGGGGGCAGCGATTGTAGATATCGTTAAAACTCTTGTAAAACGTTTTATTCACGCTTTCGTCCTTCTTACATTTTTTAAGGATTTAGAAATCGAAGAGTCGTAGAAGTGTTGAACACAAGGGGTAGCCATTTCTTTGGTTTGGTCAGTTTCGCCTTCAGATAGCACTTTAAGAAACAATCTGGGACGGGGATTTTAGAACTTCACATAGTGATCATAATTCACAATTAAGGTGGTGGCACATTGCTCATTGGAAGCAATATATCAGTGTCAGTATTAACTAGACAAAATATTTGGAATTAAAAAAAATATATAAAAGACGATAAGCATATTTAAATATTATTTCGATATTATCTATTAAGTATGGCGCTTAAGAAAATATAAAAATTAATACATACATGTATACGTATGTGTATAAATCTTGACCGTTTTTTTCTTACTACTATGCAGTCTTTTTATAAAAGATTTTTTTTTGATCGAGAAACGAGGACTAGCTGTCCTATGCAAACTCTTAAATGAGATATGCAAGTTCCGTCATCTTTCCTAAAATAAATTTCACAACTTTTGAATGTTTTAAATACAATGTTAAACTAACGACTAGGATGGAAATAAAAAAATAATGTTCTTAACTGAGATATAAATACCCCTTAGTGTAAAGTTAGAAAAATAGTAAATTCACCCATTTTAGGATATAAATAAGTACAAAATAAATGCACTCAATACCATATAATGATTGAGATAATCCAAACGTTGCCAGCGGTTGAGTATAGAAAATGCATCACCGTCGCCATCGCCGCTTTCATTATTATCCGCCAACGCGACGCCCAAGTAGGCCAAATTGAATATGGTCACTGCACTGAAGAAAATATTAGTCAACCAAACGAGCCACAAACGCCAACAATGCCAATTCTCGCGATCCCGTTTGGGACAATAACGTCGCTTGCATTGTTTGCCACAAGAATTTGCACTAATGCAGGCGTCGAATATATCCGCCAAACGACGACGTAACAACGCCTCTACGTAGGCAAAAATACCCAAAGACAGGAGCACTAAATAGATGCGTAGATGTACGCCATGTAACAGCGATGATACTGCATAAGTCCACAACACTGCTAAAAATGAGAAACGTGCGTCCAGGCGTTGTAGTGATGCACGATAGATGTACTTCTTGAGCCAATCGTGCATGGGAATGTTCCAACAGCGAACAAGCGAGGTTAGCGAACGCGGCAACTCAATGCTCCATGGCTCGGTTATTAACGAGCCCAGCAGCATGTGGGGTGGATTTGTGTGGTCCTGTGACAACGAAACACCAGCAGCAGCGAGCCCCGCTTGAGATAAGAAACTGATAAAATAATGACTGGTGCGCACGCCAAGCGCATCGATATAATTACGCAGCCAGCCTGTTTCCATTATGATAACCGGTGCCAAGCAATTCGAGACGGTAAGGTAGACAAGCGCCATCAGAACATTAAGTAGCACATGCAGTGGCCAAAGTCGACTGTTATTTTCACTGGAACTGGCCCGTAGGCTCTGCATGTATGTTTTAAATGAGATCCAAGGCCCCAGAGCAGACGTACCCGGACAGAAGATGTAGCCAAGATAGGGCAATAATTTAGGTTGTGGGGCTCCTTTCGATTTACCATCGCGTCGTTCCTCCATGTCAAAGGCAATTGAGATAATCTTCATGTTGGCCACCATTTGTACGCCCCGCATGCGATGCCAAGCTTCTGGCTTGCGCAAATACAGTTCATAGATTATCTGACTGCCTATGGTAATGACAGCCACTAAATAACCGATATTACGCATGCCACTTTGGCGTATAAAGTACAGCAGCGCATAGCTCACTGTGCTGATAACGAATACGATGACCGTAAGGCGGCCCAGCGACATATACAGCGCCGCTATACCACAGGCGATGGCCACCAAATGCATTGGTGCGCCGGCGGTGCTAGCAACAAAACGCCGGCGCAAAAGCAAATGGCACAGTAGGCGATAAGCAAGACAACTTAGCAACAGCGATGCCATGTAGCCGCTGATCTGCAGCACCGAAGGCGCGATGCATACTTCAAATATGTCGGCAAGTTCAGATGCGACCGTTTCCGCGATATTTGGCAACTGTTCGCTGTAGTAATCATCAAGATCTTCGTCGAGACCATTAAAAATGGTCTTCCCTGCAACAGGCTCCACGAGCCCATGCATCTGGTGTTCGTCGTACTCATCATCCTCATCATCATAGTAAATGTAATCCATAACACTCGATGATAAGCTATGCTATTATGAACTATTTTATTTTTTAAATCTTTGATCCTTTTTTTTAACACACTTTACGAACGCACATATTTTTTTCAATGCAATTGAATTATTAAATCACTCTTTTTTAATTTTCTATTTGTTTACTTCTACAAAATAAGTGCGCACTCTTTCACCGGCTACACCTGCGCTGTGTGTGAGTGAGAAACAACAGTTTCGTGCTCTGCAAACTCTATTCGTTGTCAACAACACTAAAAACAATACTGTACAACGTAAAACCGTTTTTGTTTCTTCTCACGTGGTGAGATTCTCAAAGGACAATCGAGCCCGCCGATGTAATGAGCGTGAGAATTTTTTCACTATGACAGTCCTGACGCAATGTTAACATTTTATGCACCCGATGCACGCTCATATACATGGTGGCACAATGCAAAACAAGCAGTGTTGAAATTTGCACGGCATGTATTCGTGGTCAACTCTAAACATAACGGTATGACACTATCTCTCTCTCTGAAAGATTCAGGTGGCGTGGATTTAAAATTTTCAATTTTTCAAAAACAAATTCGAAGTTGTCTCTATACTATGGTGACAGTATGGTAGCTACGCATATTTCAGTAAGACTTATTTTATTTAAATAAAAAATGAATAGAGAATCCTTGTTTAGCCATAGGATTAGGCAGCACTGTAACACTCAGTGCTTTATTTTTCGTATTTTCTCGAATCCAGGAATTTCCCTAAGTTTAATGTTTGTGTGAAGACTCAAGGGGAAGTGTATATAGATTAAGCTAATATTGGTACTAAGCTATCTAAAATAACTGATTTTTCTTAACAACAAATTTTTTTATGTGAAACTAACCCAAGTTTCTTTTATATATATTATTTGCTCACATTTATACTAAAAACACCTTAAAAGCAACAGTATTTAGGACTGATAATCTGAGAATTGGTTGCAAAGGGTTTTCTTATGTTTAGTTAGATTCTCTTTTAGCAAAGATTGTAAATAAAAAAACATAAGGAAAGCCGTTGGCATTTTTAACGTAAAAATTTGAAAACAACAGACAAAAACACTGCACTACCAACGTACTGCTCTGTAATCAGTGACTGAGTGAATCGCATGTTAAATTTTGAGAAGAAAAAGCTTCTGGATTCTGTTAATTAACATTTTTAACGATGGAAGCCAGGCCCTGCAACAACAATTTACACGCAAAACTCGGGCCCCGGGTTTTGAGAAGAGTTAGCTCGTCGCCATGACAGTCTGTTGCGGCAGTGTTCAGCCAATGCATGAGCATGAAAGAGAGCACTACAGTAGCATCACACTTTACTTATAAGGTTACCGTATACAATGGGAGAAATCATAGTTGGATAAATCAATGCAATGAACTCGTTAAATACAAGCAACTAAAATCGTTTAAGAATAATAAAAAAATACTTGTATAGTTAGCCGAAAAGAAAGACTCTTTACAAACATGTGTTTTTAGTTTTCATACGCAAACTAAATTGCATATAGTGCATGCGAACGAAAAAAATACGTTACAAGGGAAAATTTGAAAATCAATAAACATAAATTGCAATCGTAAACAACTAAAGCAAAAACAACAAGTAAAACCCGTGCATCATACCATAAGTTCAAGAAAAAGCCATTAAAAATGTCTTACGTGAGTGTTTGCGTGTTTTATTACAAGTTAATTATTTTTTATTTTATTAATTGTTTATGAACTTTTCCCAACAAATCCACATTCACAGCGTTTGAAGGCCACCAAATGTCCCACGGACGAGCTTTCATTAACGAACCGTGCAATTGTTAACGTTAATGATTTTCCCGATGAAGTGAAGTGCGTATGACCTTAGAACAAAGTCGAACATAAAACTTTACCAAATAAACGTTTTTTCTTGTATGCACATGTAGATATGCCGATATTTCGCCTGGTCCAGGGCAGCATTTCATTTTCGCATTGGAGAAAACGACGGAGGTTCCGCGTGGCTACGTTGGCTTCTCGTTGGTGCAGCGAAAATGGGCCACGCTATCGATTAATCAAGACATTGATGTGCGTCCTTATCGCTTTGATGCCAATTCTGATGTAATCACTTGTGTATCTTTTGAAACGGACTTTCTGCAGAAGAAATCGTGCGTCTGGCATATGTTTGGTATTATGTAATTGCTTCAAATCTTTTATTGCACTCCACAGCACCTCACAGGAACCTTACGACTCTGATCTAATGGCTAAGGAGTTTATCATGCAGTTTGCGGGAATGGCTTTGACCGTGGGCCAGACCTTAGTATTTAACTTTCAAGAGAAGAAACTACTTGGACTGGCTGTAAAGACGCTAGAGGGTGAGTGTGACACCGGCACGCGCTTCCAAAGTATTCATTATATTTTTATTTTTATTCATTCTCTACAGCTATTGATCCGAAGTCACTGGGCGAGGGTAAGGAGCCGGCAATGCGCAATGTGCGTTTCGGTCGCGTGCTTGGAAACACTGTTGTGCAGTTTGAAAAGGCGGAGAATTCATCGCTGAATCTGCAAGGGAAATCTAAGGGTAAAATCGTGCGGCAGTCCATTATCAATCCCGATTGGGACTTTGGCAAAATGGGAATTGGCGGTTTAGATAAAGAATTCAATGCCATCTTTCGTCGTGCCTTTGCCTCCCGGGTCTTTCCACCAGAATTGGTCGAGCAGCTGGGATGTAAACACGTCAAGGGCATATTATTGTATGGACCACCAGGTACTGGCAAAACACTAATGGCACGTCAAATTGGCACTATGCTAAATGCACGCGAACCAAAGATTGTCAACGGTCCGCAAATCCTGGATAAGTATGTGGGCGAATCCGAAGCGAATGTACGTCGATTATTTGCCGAAGCCGAGGAGGAGGAAAAACGATTGGGCCCGAATAGCGGCTTGCACATTATCATCTTCGATGAGATCGATGCCATCTGTAAGCAGCGAGGCTCGGTGGCTGGCAATAGTGGTGTGCACGACACTGTTGTAAATCAATTGCTCACCAAAATCGATGGCGTTGATCAGCTGAACAACATCCTTGTAATTGGCATGACAAATCGTCGGGACATGATTGACGATGCCTTGTTGCGTCCTGGGCGACTCGAAGTGCAGATGGAGATCAGTCTTCCAAATGAGCAGGGACGCGTACAAATACTCAACATACACATGAAGCGTATGCATGAGTTTAAGAAGATAGACGATGATGTCGATTGCAAGGAGATCGCCACTTTAACGAAGAACTTTAGTGGCGCCGAGCTGGAGGGTTTAATACGCGCCGCTCAATCGAGCGCCATGAATCGTTTAATTAAAGCCGACACTAAGGTCACCGTAGATCCAGAGGCTATGGCAAAACTAAAAGTGACGCGCCTTGACTTTTTGCATTCGCTAGAAAATGATATTAAGCCGGCATTTGGAACGGCGCTGGAAATACTCGAAAATATGTTGGCACGTGGCGTTATTAACTGGGGTCAACCGGTGACAAACATACTGGAAGATGGCATGCTGTATGTACAGCAGGCTAAAGCTCCTGAATCGAGTGGACTGGTATCGGTACTTATATCTGGTGCGCCCAATTCGGGTAAGACAGCGCTTGCTGCAAAGCTAGCTAAGATGTCAGATTTCCCCTTCGTCAAGGTGTGCACACCCGAGGATATGGTTGGCTACACAGAGTCCGCAAAATGTCTACATATTCGCAAGATCTTCGATGATGCCTATCGTTCGACCCTTAGTTGCATCGTTGTTGATAATGTTGAACGTTTGCTCGATTATGGTCCCATTGGGCCACGCTATTCCAACTTGACGTTGCAGGCTCTATTGGTGCTGCTGAAGAAACAGCCACCGAAGGGTCGCAAGCTGCTTATACTGTGCACCTCGAGTCGACGGTATGTGTTGCGTCTTTGACATTTAAAAATAAATTAACAATACATTACATGAACTAATTTACAGCGAGGTTCTCGAAGAGATGGAAATGCTGTCCGCTTTCACCTCAGTACTGCATGTACCAAATCTTTCCAGTCCGGAACATGTGTTGGCCGTACTCGAGTATGCTGATCTTTTCAGCAAGGGTGATTTGCAGGTTATTGGCAAAAAGATGGCGGGAAAACGGTGAGTTTACTTAACCTTAAGTTCTTCCATCATCCATTTAGGCTTACTTTAGTTTAGAATTCTTTGCAAGTCAAAAGCACATTTCTAACGTTTTACTCTTATATTTGTACCTTATCGCAACAGTGTATTTATTGGCATCAAGAAACTCTTGGGACTTATCGATATGGCTCGCCAGATGGAACCGCAACAGCGCGTTATCAAATTTCTCTCCAAAATGGAGGAAGAAGGCGGCCTAGATATGGTTGCGCGTTAAGCAGACAATTGTCAGTATTTCGGGTTTTTTCTCTATTAACTTTCACTAACCGCTCGGACTTCACAGACGAGCATACGCATTCCTAATGTTATACAGCATGCTCGCTCTCAATTATTAGTGCATAATAAATAAAATTCAAATCGCAATATTTAGGATACTCTAAATAAAAAAAAAATGGATTGTTTATATGTAATAAATATTTACGCTCGCGTGATTCAATTGTTTTTGGCTTACTAGCCATTTCGTTGTAGGCTTTGTTTAGTTATATGTAAGGATTAAAATGATAATGAAATACCAAGAAAATCGGAAATGTTAAGAATTGTGTATACAGCGAAAAAGGAAAGCAGAATGTGCCACGCCCAATATTTGCAATATGCTCATGAAACCTGATTTATGTATGACTCTATGTAGTTAACGATTATCTGTCTTGTTGAAATGAAAGAAATTTAAACATTAAATACGAATAAGCAAAATTAAATTTGTTGCTAATTTTAAGATGCGTTGCAAAACACCAAAGTTAATTAATTATATACGAAATAACAAGCTTAATGATATACACACATATATAAACATTAATATCATATACATATATGCATAATATATATAAATAAATATTGTTAATCGCAGTTACTCAATTCCAAGTTAAAAAAAAAAAAAACATTTTTATTAAATCTGAATTACAAGCAGAAAAAAGTGAAAGGCCAACAAATGCTTCCAAAACAAAAAATTTATTAACCATAAAGAAAAAAAATTAAAGAGAGTTCAAAATTAAGTTGACAACTGAGTTCAAAAATTATTCAATTTTCATATGATTGTGCGACTGTGGTTCAGCGAAATCTTGCCACTACGCACGCGTCTTTGTAACCGCTGAAAAGTAGGCAACAAAAAATTATTTAACAGTGAAATCATATGCAACATCAACAAATACTGACGCGATTGAACACATCACGCAGCACGCGATTGCTACGTCGTCTCCGCTCCTCTCGTTCACGCTTCTGTCGTTCAAGCACCTCTGGTAGCACCTCACAGCGCCGATTGGTCATTGCCTTCATTTCGCGCGTACTAAAGATGCGCACATTAGCTGCAAAAATTGGTGAGATCAAACACAAGTTAGCATCATTGGTACTCAGGCTTAATAGACACTACCCACATGTCGGTGCTGGCGGCAATTGATCCAACTTGCGTTCCAAACTCAAGTAGCTGGTATTCTCCACAATGTCATCCAGTTCACGTCGCCGTTCGTTGCGCAGCAGTTGCATGGTATTCAGTATAGATTTACGTTCCTTGGATTGGGCACAGAACTTTGGTTTGGCGCGTTGCAAATGATCCTGTAGCGTTAATGGCTGTGTGGTAGCTACATTGATCACAGGTGCTACGCCGCTGGCTCCACCAGTTGCGCGTTCACCAAAAATATTAATATCGGCACCTTCGCCCCCGCTGTCACAGCCTTTGGCAGGCGCTTTACGCTTGTTAAATTCAATGACATAGGCTATGCCACGTGGACGCACCTGCACGCAAGCGGTCTGACTCTGACTAGTGCCAAGTACAGCATTGCCGCTGTCACCCGTCGCAGCTGCAGTAGCATAAATGGGTTGCGAGCGTCGCATGGAACCGCTTGTTTGCACGCCGATGCCTGCAACCGCAGCGGCGACATCATCATACTGATGCGTGGTTGTGGTCGTGGAGCTGCTCGTTGTTATGCCGCCACCAATGCATACCCCGACACTTCCACACTGTCCCATGGAATTGCTGGTACCCATGGGTACCGACACATCCGAAGTCATGCAAAACAAGGACGACGTTGTTGTCGACCTAGTGGTGTTCTGTTGTTGCACATATTCAGTATGCTTAGCACTGCCAACATCAGCAGCCGATGCAGCGTCCGAAGTTGGCAGGCATGTGGCTGCCATATTACCCGCATACGATGCGCCAGTCGCTGTCGGTGTGCGCTTTTTGGCACGCCCAATTGTTGTTGCTGGCGGCACAACATGGTAGTAGTGTTGTGCCTCTGCCAAAGGCTCGCTGGCGCAGTTACACGGACGCAGCTGCTGTTGCGAAGGCTGGTGATAGTGAGCATGGTAGGCACACACCTGCGCCTGTTGATAATGATGATAAACACAATATTGTGGCGCCCTATATAATTGACATGATGGCAGCGCAAATGGTTCCCGCACTGGCGGCGGCTGCTGTTGCTGTTGTGATTGGGTTTGTTGTTTTAGGCGGCGCTGTTGCTCCTTGGCCTTTTGTTTCTCTTGGCGTTTTTTCTTTTGTTCCTCGTGTTGCATCAGCATTTCTAACTGTTGGCGTTTCTTTGCGCTGTAGTGCTCCATGAATTCTCGCTTGCGTTGTTGCACAAATGAGCAAACACTTTCGCTGCAGCGACCATCGCCATCGTCTTTGTCAAGACTACTTGTGCCGCTGCTATTGTTCGAATTGGGGGTTGGCAGCTTACTGCGTCCTGCGTTTGGCACAGTCGGTATTTGTATTTTGGGGCGTTGTCCGCGCAAATTTGGATCAACGCTACTAGGCGGTGGTGGATGAGGTTTAGTGGTTGGTATTGCTGCTTGATCAGTTGGACGCTTTGGCTTCTGTGGTGGCTTTGCAGCGAACTTCGCTTGCGGACAATGCAAGTCGATTTCAGCTGCAGCTGGTATCCTACTTTCAGTTATTTCTCTAATTATTTGCCGTGGCAGTACAGGCCAGTTTTCCAAATATTTCTTTTTAGATTCCTCAATTACAATCTCAATTTCTTGCTCACTATTTACGCTGTCGTATATGCGGGCCTCCGCTTGGTTGTCCGTCTTAGCCAGGGACTGCTCAGTTCCAGATGCCTGTGGTTTTGTGCTGGTGCTTTCCGAAGGAGTTGTGTCAATAGTTGTTGCAGCTGAGCTACTTAACTGCGGCTCGTCACCTAATGGCATGGTCAAGGCTACCTTATTCAGCAATTGCCTTAGTCCTTCCAATCGATTAATCTCAGACTCAACCCAGTTTAATTGAGAACGGTGTTCTAAGTTTTCCGTGTTGATGGGCTGACTGCGTGGCTTCGGATTGCTGGTTTGTTGCCTACGCACTTTGTGGCTGCCCCTTGACCCTGCATGTGGCACATTACGACGCTTCTCCTCATATTCAATTTCCGACTGTGTCATCGGATTTAGCCACTCTCGCATCGTAGCCTGCTCCAAGTCCGTGTTCGCGTCTTCGACTACGATTACTTGTGCTGGCGCGGCCTCTGCTGCATTTAGCTTCTGCGTTAAGAGTTCCTTTGAGGCCGTGGAGCTGCGACTACTCTCGGTCGTTGTGTTGCGTGTGCTACTTGCGCTGCTCTTCGGATTTATCGTAGTCATGCTAACGGCATCGGCAGCCAGAACAACGACATTTGCATCAGTTTGGCTTTGTACTGCATTGATCTCGATGTCGATTTCATTGCCGTTGCCGTTGCTTGAAGTGCACTCAGCAGCCGTATGCGGCATTGAAACTGTAAAAATTGTTTCATTAACGTAGCTACGTTAATCTTAGCATGTTCGCTCACTTACCGCCAATGCCGCCCGCGCTTTCCGTTTGCCAGCGACGTGGACTACCGTTGCTAGCTGAATACTTGTGCCTATTGCGTCGTGCCACACTGGTGCTGCTGCTCGTGTTGGTGCTGCTTATGCCACCTACATACGAAATCCGTTTAGCAATGTCGCGTATGAAATGCTTCTTCTGACTATTGTTCAAACTTTTGGCATCTACCAGCGAACAGAGTAATTGTATGCCTAAATCAAGTTCCGGCGCACGCGTTTCCATTAAGCACGCCGCTCTGATACTGTCACCGGATGTTGCCATGCTCGATTTATTACTGATAACCAAGTTCTCCTTATTTTCGTTTACTTCCGCTCCTGGCGTCGGTTGTGGCTGTTCATGGTGTTGTTTCCACATGCCCTGCCGCTGTGCGAGCATTTCGTTAACCTGCGCAATGTAGATGTGAGGAGCTGGTTGGCTTTTGGCACGTTGGTGGGGTCGCTGCACATGCCCACTTATCCCGTTTGATTTTGTGGAGGAACGTGAAGAGAAATACTCAAAGCTACTGGGCGTCGCTGAGCTACCCATGCACGAGTTTGTTGTCAAAGTTGCTTGCACGCTATGCGTGACCATCTCTGGTCGTGTTGATTGTGCTCGTGCCGATGTTTGCGCGGACTGATCGTGCACACGCTTTGTAATCGTTTGGCAGGCTTGTGTAGTCAACTGTCGTTTAGGACGCGTACCCTTGTTCACAATACTGGCACGATTTGGGCTAGCGCTGTCACCGATCGCTTTCTTTTTTGTAGCTGCATCAACCAATGTACTGGAGGCCAGTGGCGGGGTGTTCGTTTCGTTTTGCAGACGTTTTAAATCAGACTCTGAGGCATTCGTCTTCGTTTTGTTGCGTTGTTCGTTCAATGTGCTCTCCAAAAAAAACTCCTTAAGCAGCGTGCGTTCCAGTGTGCTTATATTACTAGTCGAACTTGACTTTTTGTAGCCCACATCGCCTAGTGAATCCCACTCAAGGCGTTTGTGTAACTTAACAACGGATTCAGGAGTTTTTACTGTTGTTGTTGGCTCTTTGGTTTGCTTTAGTGGTGTGCGCTGTTCGTCTGCAGTATTGCCTTCTGCTGCATTTGTTTTGGAATTCTCTAATTCTATGGGAATAATTATTTCACGCGAACAGTGCACGTCTACTTCCATTGTTGTCAAATATTTCACTTCACGTTGTTTGGTGCGTGTTCTGCTGTTATGTTTTGGTTTCTGTTGCCTTGGCTTGCTGCTTGGCTGCTCTTCGTCTTTTTGCTTGAACAACTGACGCAATGCTTTGCCTTCGGCACTACTATCCGTAGCATTGCTAGTGTGGCTCGTCGCTGTTGCGCAGCAGCTGCTATTCGTAGCTGTGTCTGTTGTTACGATTGGCGTTGCGCAGCTGCTGTGCGCACCACCACTGCCGCTGCGTTGACTGCTCGATGGCGAATATAAACGCATATATTTATCCAAATCGCGTTCCTGCCCGAACTTTTGCCAATATTCGATTATTTTATCGTTAACACGTGAGGTTTTCGGCAGTTGCACACGTCTTTTCATAGCTTTAAAGTGTTTCCTTTAACCAAGCAAGTCAATATAATTAAGTTCAACGCGCAATTGGAAAGTAACTAACGCGCGCAACATCTATGTTTAATCAGAAAAGTGTGCAGCCTGTACGTGTGACAGAGATAGCATGCGAAGGTATTTTTGTGATACTGTGACAGAGCTGCTGTTTGGTATATTTTATACTGTTAGCCCTGAATGTTGCTTAATTAAACATTTTGGTATGTTTTACTTACCGTTAAATGTATAAGATTACTATTGTAGCACGCTCTTAGGTGTTTCTAAAAAATATTTAATAATCTTAAAAACATCTAACAGTAGTATCAATAAGTTACAGCCTGCTAATACAAAAACAATTCGAATACGCACCCCTTAATATAAGAATACGACACCCTTTGCTGCAACCGCATGCACTTTTGAAGCCGCTTTTTTACGACCTTTCGCAACACTGCTGTATTAACGCTTCCGAGTGTATTTTGGATAATTTTCTGGAATCCGATTTCGCTTTCGAATGTATAAGTGGGAACAAAAAATATTTATTTATATTGGAATAATACGTTAAAGTGTAATCCATCATCCCTGCAAAATTAACAGAGTTGCTCAATTTCGCTTGCAACTATACACAAACACTGTCTATGTGACCCATACATCGAAAAAGTGACGCGAATTTGCACGGCTTCGGCACACACATGCTCATAAGTTGCTGTCAGCAACACAGTTGCAAGGTTGCCTACTCCAGCCTCGTATTCAGTCGATTTCGTGGTCGACAGCCGAAGCGGTTGTTAGTATAATACTTGGGTATTTTAAACACCGGCGCACTCCGGCAGTTTTGTTGCAAACGACGACGACAGTAAGAATAGTAGTGCAGCCAGCAGGAAAATCTGTTTTAAGTAGGGAAGTGGTTTTGTGACAATGCGATAACAGGTTAAAGGATTTGCTTACGCTTCATCACATTTAAAAATGAAGTTGTTAAAGCCAAGTTGGGTGCACCACGATGGTAGGTTGTTGTTGTTGCATGCGTTGGCGCCAATGTGTTGCACATTTTTAATACTCTACTTGGAAACTTGTCAGACAAACCCATCTTCTCAATCGATGTGCACCAGGAATGCCTTAAGTTCGCCACCGGTGGGCAGGGTTTGGATTCTGGGCGAGTTGTTATCTGGAATCTATTGCCGGTGCTATGCGAAAAGTCGGAACAGGATCCCAATGTACCAAAGGTGCTCTGCCAAATGGATCAGCATTTGGGCTGTGTGAACTGTGTTCGTTGGTCTCAAAATGGTCTACTGCTGGCCTCTGGATCGGACGATAAGCTTGTGATGATCTGGCGTAGGTCATTGGGCACGAGTGGTGTATTTGGCACTGGTGGCATAAAAAAAAATCCAGAAACATGGCGTTGCGTGTACACGTTACGTGGACATGCCGGCGATGTGCTTGATTTGGCGTGGTCACCGCAAGATCAGTATTTGGCTAGCTGTAGCATAGACAACACCGTCATTGTTTGGGACGCACGTTCCTTTCCGATAATCATAGCCACACTCAAAGGTCATAATGGCCTAGTGAAGGGTGTCTCATGGGATCCAATTGGTAAATTTTTGGCATCGCAATCTGACGATCGCAGCATAAAAATTTGGAAAACCAGCAATTGGTCGTGTAGTACGACAATTAAAGAACCCTTCGAGGAATGTGGCGGTACGACGCATATACTGCGTCTGTGCTGGTCACCAGATGGCCAATACCTGGTCTCTGCACATGCCATGAACAGTGGTGGTCCCACAGCTCAAATTATCGAACGCGAAGGTTGGAAATGTAACAATGATTTCGTTGGACACCGTAAAGCAGTAACGTGTGTGCGTTTTAATAGCGCCATTCTGAAGCGCAAAGTCCTGGGAAAAGGTGATGGCAAACCGCAGCAGTACTGTTGCCTGGCAGTGGGCTCGCGCGATCGTTCACTTTCTGTGTGGATAACCGCGTTACAACGACCAATGGTGGTGATCCATGAGCTATTTAATGACAGTGTGCTGGACTTATCATGGGGTCCAGAGAAGTGCATACTAATGGCCTGCAGTGGCGATGGCACCGTCGCATGTCTGCAATTTACTGACGATGAACTCGGCTTACGCATCTCAAATGAACATAAGGTAAGCTTTTTAAGAGTAACTATGAGAAGATCGTTAAACTTTAACTTAAGTATTGTGCTCGCAGAGTCGCATCTTCCAGCGGATGTACGGCCAGAGTGTGATTATCGACAATAATGGCCTTCCCAGTACAACGAGTGCCATAATAGAGAATCCAGAATTTTTAAAATATACATCAGGTACAATAAAACAGCCCGCACTGCCTAAACTTGGCGAAATGATGCCAGCTCCAGCACCTAGGCCAGCTCCAACGTCTACCACCCGCAATGGTTCAAATACGAACGCCAAACAACAAGCGTCGCCAATGAAGGCGATAAGCAAACAGTCCGAAACACGGACGGCAGACGGCAAGCGGCGTATTACGCCAATGTTTATACCCATGAATCAGGATGCTGTGTAAGTATATTGTTACATGCATAGTCATTAGATTTAATTGTCAATTATTTTACATTGCACAGTGAAGGCGACTTTGGTTTAAGCCGCTCATCTCGTCGCATGGCCTCTAGTCTAGATACGTCAGCTGATGCAGCGGCCGCCACGATTGTGCAGGCCGAGGAAGATAACGACAAGGATTTTTGGTATTTGCGTTTAATAGTATCTTTAGTTTCATATTTATTTATTCCATCCGCCTTTTTCTATTCCATAAAATTTAGTAATCCAGCGCTGGACTCACGTTTAATAATGTCCGCCAATAAGAATAAACAGCCAATGTCATTTTCATTTGAAGAATTAAAAGACTTTCCACGCATCTTTACAAATCGTCCGGCGCGGAAGCCTGTGGGTCCAAACGTCACCAATTCACAAACTTACCAAGCTTCTACAGTAGGTCCGAAAATGCAAATAACTGCCACCACAAAATGTGAATTTTACAAAGCAGCTTTGGATTATCGTATCAGTGTGCAAAATGGTAGCATACAGACATCGTATGGACCGCTGGCACGAATCATTGCATATAACCTTACTAAGGATCAGGTGCTTTGGGAGAACTTCGTCGGTTCGCCCGTTGTGAATTTCAACTTTTGCTTAAAGTATGCGCTCTTCTGCAGTCTCGATGGTACAATTCGTCTGTTTGACTTGCAAACGGGTTGCTCCATGTTGCCGGTGGTGATGCTCACTACGGCGTGTGTCCAGTGTTCTTTCGTAAGTTGTGTGCGCTTTGCGATCGATTTTGTTTATCGTGTTAAACGTCTTACAGTCACCTGATGGCCGTATGGTTGGTGTTATCACGGAATGTGGACTGCTGCGCATTTGGAATATAGAGGAGCAAAAAGTGCTCTTAGGCATCACATGCCAAGAGATCTTGGGAAAATTTGGTGCTGTTCTGCATATGACCGTCACCAATAAGGGTATTCCTATAGTTGCATTCGCTAATGGAAGTGCCTATTCCTATTCAAAGCGTTTGCAATCGTGGTTAGTTCTAAACACAAAGGATCCTGTGACGTATAATGGACTTCGTACAACGCTGCCGCGTGAACTTCAGAAAAACATACATGTCTATCCTCTGTTGACGACACAGGCATCAACTTTCACATATGCTTCGCTTATAAACGCTGCTGATATGTGAGTATGATTTCTTTTGGAGAGGTGAAGATTGGCTTAAACCCTTTGTTTCTTTATTTTGTAGGAACAATAAGTTTAATTGGCAATCGATATCAAAAATTACATTCATTGAGAACCAAATAAAAATCTGCGAATCAATCGATTCACCTGAAGAGCTCAAATATTGGTACAATATGCTAGTTTTCCACTTGGCCAGCTATGGTGTAGAGGAACGCATGCGTCTATTGCTTGATGATTTGTTGGGCACACCAATGACAAATGTCGAAGATCACAAAGTATTGGTAAGTGTGAGTAACAAGAATGCATTGTTATATCATAAAAATGGTTGTTGTTAACTAGGCAATATCCAAGTATCTCTTATTTGAGAGCGCTTTGGAAACACTCAAGCCGCATCCTCATTTTCAACGCATCTACACTGAGTACATGGAGCTTTATAAGTCCTTGAAACAGGAACGTGCTAGCATCATGGGCAGTGGCGGCGAAAAACGGCATGAATCAAGTAAACATAAAAAGTCGAAACATCACAAACACAAAGAACACCCACATTCACAGTCACATGAAGATATCATGCCTAGTGGTGAAGCTATGCAGATCGGTTAAGCATGCAACATTCATGTTGTTCACTGTGCAGTAACAGAGAATCGCTAGCCCAACCTGCCAAGCAACTTATATATAGGGAATGCACCTATTTGTTAATTAGACACAAACACAAAAACTGATGGTTTTTCATCGAATAATGTGAACATAATTATAAATACATAGATAAGCGCCCGGAAGTCATATAATTTTGTAATTATGTTCAAATAAATATTTCTGTTGTTATTTCGTAAGCTTTAATATATTATATTTATATATATAAAAAAATAAAATAGCTAAGCATATAGTTGTCATTAAGTATAGTCAGTCCAAGACCTTGTCAATGATGAAATATAAGATTTGCACGCGGCTTAAGTCGTTTAAAATTTCTAAACTGCATTCTAATGAAATCAATTTCCTTCTTTTTTTTTTGTATATATATTTTTAACTGAAATGTTGGCTGTGTAGTTAGTTTTGTATATATATTACATATTTATATTTTCTATAATTGTAAAAAACAGCAGCAGCATTAATAAGCTTCGACTAAGCCGAAGTGTTGCGTCGTCGCTTCACAAATAGCCGGCGGCCATGTTTTGCTAAATATAATCATTTTGTACTTAATCTACATACAATGACAACGAATCAATACGTTGCATTTGTTGCATATAAATGTGACAATAATAAAAAACCATATATGTATGTATAAAACAGTTTAAGTCATCCTTAACATATTAAGTCTACTGCATATAATGTGGTCCCGGCGTCGGTACGCTTTTCAACGGCGAATCAAAGTCAACAGTTGGCGGCTCCAAAATTGGCGTTTCTTGATGTGCACTGCCAATGCGTTCTTGTAACGTTTCATATAGTTTATGCACGTGCTCATTGTGTGCCGTCGTCGGTTGCATGGCCTTCATGAGTGTGGCCAGGCGACCAGGAGGTAGTTTATTGTGCACATACCACAGCAGCTTAAGCATGTGGCGCGAGGTGACATTCTCACGTGACAAGCCGGCAAAGATAAACTCATCGAAGAGTGTAGTGCAAAAATCCTCTGTGGCAAACTCTTCGCTCATAGGTATAAGCAGTGCAATCTAGCAGACGATATATTGTTATACGAAAGAACATCTTAATTAATAGGTCACATACCAAAGAATGTAGAAATGGATCTTCATAGGCACGATCGTCTTTGCAAGCGGAGAGTATGGCTAGCACACGTAAGACGCCAACACGATCTTTCATGCGCGCTGTATGCAGCGTATAGTACATAGCAAGTATGCTAGCGACCGCACTCTCCTGTATGTAAGCTTCGACAGCGTCTGGTGCTGGGCCCGAATGTTCAATCGTTGTCAGCGCCGATTCACGTTCATCGGGTGGCAATTTAGCGTGCAAACTGCGACACTGATCATCGACCATGAGCGACATAAGCGCGGGTAAAAACTTCGTAACCACTTGGCAGTCAAGTTTTGGTTCCTTGAAATCCTGCGAATCTATCATAACCCATGCACTCAACCCAAGCGCCAACATGCGCAGCAGCAATATCAGTATGGGATTGTCACGTGGCAGGCCTTCATTGTTGATCAAATGCTGCAGTATTTTGATTGCTGATGTGGCGAGAAAGTTTATCGCATAAGGATCGCAGAGCGTCATCGAGAGATCACCCAAGACTTGCTCTTGGCCACGTTTAATGTTATCTAGGAAGCCCTGTAGCTCCCGCGAACGTTTAATATCGACATTTTTCTCGCGTATGCAAGCGTCAAGGCACCAGGTAAATTTGTGACATGGATCAACTGAAATGATCTCTTGCACTTCGAGATCGTGCAATGCCATAAGCAGTTCCGCGCGTAGAGTGCAATAATGTACATTGCGTGTGCGTAGAAAAAGCGTACGCAGAAATTGGAGAACCATATCATATAGCTTGACACTGGTGCCGATCATATTGGCCAACTTTTGTACGACTTCGCCTTGTCGGCGCACTTTCGGCGTCGGATGGAAGAACAGATTATTAAGGTTTGTGTGATCAAAAAGTATGTGCTCCTTTTCGCGTATATACTGCGATAACAGCGGGGACACCTCGTCACCGAAGAGTGATTGATTATCACGCCAGATTTGCCGTTTAACTTCTGTATCAGTATCCGCATACAGTTCACGGTCTCGCACTAATATGCGCAGGTACTTGTCGTCGATGTGCTGCGTGTTGCGCAGTATCGCCATTACAACGGGACGCAGCGATTTAACACGCACCACTGGAAAACTTTTGATAAGCAGCTCCTTGAGTTTTTTGTCACGCTCGCGTGGATCCTTCTGTCCGAGTTCGTTTATGTGTGCAATCAGCTTGTCGCGCAGTTCCTACAAGCATTGTGTTACATTATTTATTTTTTAGACTGACTGTACCAGCAGATTTACCTCCATGAGCGATGTATGAAAGTCCAAACGTCGAACCCCATGCAAATCCAACAGCGGTAACATGGGCCGGAGCGATGGTAGTAGCACGCCATTCTCTAACTGCAATAATTCTACATTTAAACTTTTCGCATATAGTTTTTATTTTGTTTGAGGGAATATGTTCGCGCCACATATTTGGGTACACGTAACATCAGGTTATTTGCTCAAATGTTGGCGGCTGGACAATGTTCATTGCCATATTATTATTCCATTGAATGCAAAAAACCGGTACATGCCGGTACCGGACATCTTGCCTTTTCACACTTAGTTTGTATTTGTGAATATTCACAGCAAATCATAACTAAAACCGTT